>VZRO01007807.1:5028-169902 GCA_013397915.1 Daphoenositta chrysoptera | reverse complement strand
TCGCGCGCTGGGGGGCGCCCTGGGCCGGCCGGAGCGTGAGGGGGCTCCGGGCGGGCCGGGGCTCCGGGCGGGCCCGGGCCCGGACACGCTCGGTGGGCCCGGCTCTGGAGCTGCCCGCGCCTTCGCCGTCCCACCCTGCCAAAGAGAGGGTCCGGTGCTCTGCCTCCGGGCATTCCCGCCTCAGCAGCTGGCCCTGCCCCTCTCCTGTGCCCCACCTGTGCCCAAGGGAGTTTCACTTTTTGCTGCCAGGGTCATTCTCTGTAGTGCAAACCTGTGCCTAGTGAAGGCGCGGACACCCCAGAGAGCGTCTCTTTCACCGTAAAACTTGTAGGATAATAAAATACTTGTAGCGATGCATTAGTTGTAACAGAATAGCCCGTGATTTCGGGAGTCATAAGGGATACTCTGTTTCCAGTTACCTTTGTGGTACAATTAGAGCCGGCTCCGCTGTTCTCTGTCTTTTTGTGTAACTTCGTGGGCTGGATTATGAAGGCTTGGAAGTGAATATGCTTAGTTCCGATAGGAAGGAAAATTCCTGTGGATATTATGATGCTATAGCCTATTCTGTAAGCAACCTACTCTGAACGTTTTGGTTTGTTGTTTTTTGGTTTTTCTTTTTTTTCACCTGAAGAGTTATTAGCAAACGTGTTGTGACTGCATTTAAAAGAGAAAGGTGTTGAAACTAAGCTCTGTCAGGTAACACAATCTAATTAAAGATTGAGATGCAGAAGCAGAAATCACATAAAGTGTAGCATGTAGAACAAAATGAAATTGAAATCTGATACCCTTTCAAGTCCTAAATAGAGAGCAACCTGATAAGGAGGACTCTTAAAACAAGCTTGCAAAGCCCCAGGAAGATTAAATGAATGGAAGCTGAGGTTTTTAGAGTTCAAACAAGAAGCAAATAGTATGTTTTTAACATGAAATCTGAATAATCTCTAAAGCAGCTTTCTAATATTTGTGGCCAGTTCTTCATATTTGGAAGTTTCATAATGGTATCTGGGATCTGAGAGGGCAAGGTGCAGGAATTTGAAGTCTTAAGATTTGATGTGACTGGGATTAGGGAGAAAGAATGTATGACCTAACTGGTTCAATATGGGTTTAAAATTTAGTAAATACAAATTGCAAAATCACATGAATATTTGGGATTCAGGATCTGTCAAAAAAGGGATATATAAAACCTCGTGATATTCAGTTAAGTCACTAAGGTAATTACAAAGCCATAAGCAAGGATATCTTGAAGTTCTGTGAACTGGAACTCAAACTTTCAGCTAATGATTTGGGGCTCCAGATAAGAAGAATTGAAGCTTTTCAAAACTTTGCTCAGAATAAGTCAATACAGAAGTTTCATAACAAATGGAAGGATACAAACAAATGTCTGAGCAATTATTTGGTATTTCTAATGAGAAAATGCCAACTGGGATATAGAAAAAAATAAACTGGGAGTAAAATATGCATATGTTGTTGTGGTTTCTTTAGCACTAAAGTTGTACTGTGCTGCTGAAACAATTCAGTGTATAACTCTACCAAAGCCAGGGAAATAACATTTGGGTTTTATGTGTAACTGATATCCAGTTTGCCTAAAGAGCCATATGCCACTCCGGCTCATGTATATAGATGTGAATGAAGCGTGGGCATAGACACAAGAAACCCAGTCTCAGGAAAATCTGCTTCGTCTGCCGAGAGGCAAAGGTAGGAGCAAGGTGAACAACAGTGAATAAATCAGGTCTAGCTGTGCTTTTGGATTAAAATTGGGTTTTTTTCATAGAAACTTGGCAAATTATGTAGACAGCTTACTGCCTTTTTTCCTTCCAAACCCCTGCACTTACTGTTACGTTCATTCTCACATCTGGCCTCCCTATAGTTATCAGCTCATAACCACTGCTCTTCATTTGAGCTTATGCCTGGTAGCTGTTAAAAGGCTCTCATAACAAAAAGTGCAGTTTAAAGGCTGGATGAGGCACTTTTAGGCAATAAACTGGATTTGGCTTAAACTGATCCAAACCCACTCTTCCTGAAGTAATCCAGTAGATATTGTGCCATACCCATCCATCTGTACACTGGCACTGCTGCTCTGCTCCTCTCATCCAGCATCTAACTACAAACCTCCTACCACAGCAGGCTGAGAAGGTTCCACAGGAGCAGAACTATTTCTTATTGTTTGTCATCTCCAATTTTTACTGGTTTCTGCTTGGATTCTCAAGTTGGACTGACCTTTATTTCAGTTTGAGCTACCAGAGCTCATTGGCAGAAGAGAGCCATGATCTGCACCTGAGTTTAAGTCTTGGGAAATCCTAACGCTGTCACTGGGAGAGTGGCCAGTGTTGCCCTCAACTCAGACCCAAATTCAGGGACAATTACCAAAGGTGACATCAACCTAGCCACTGAGGTTGGTGGGAAGAGTCCTGCTGACACCCAAACCAATAGGCTTCTCTCAGGGAATTTAAGAATATTTGACCTTAATAATGCTGCCACAAGGGCACACCACTGTGCTTGCACACACATAGATTTAGGAGAAAATGGTGTCCCTGCTGGTTTGCATTTCCAAACATGTTTTGCCTCTTCTGTTTAAGATCTGTTGGCCTGCAAGCTTGTTAATTTTTTTCTCCTTAGTGTATCAGATGGGTTAGTGGAAAATAATGCCCCCTCAAAACCTCTCTCATTATATTTTATGTCTTTAAGATACCACAATTTTAACCATGCTATGAAATGCTCTTTCATACATTTTTTAAAAATTAATTCCTCCATCCACAGAAGAACAATGTTATCATGTGTAGAGAAAATATGTCATCTTTCTTAATAAAGTGGGTGATAATTGGTTTTCAGTGGGAACTGGGTTCCTTGCTTCCCCCTTGTGACTTTGAAAATGTGTCTCAGATAAACAGAGGTTTACAGGACATCCTGATTTACTAAACATCTGGAAGTGTTCTCTAATCTCTCAAGATAAGCTTTACATCAATAGACAAAATTCTACAGTCTTACCAACCATAAAAGAAACTGACTGCTGTCAAAACATTCTGTCCATGTATATACTTTCTGAGACAAAATTTGTGTTACAAATCTGCTCAAGATGCCATGAAAAAATAGAATGAGTTAGTTGAAATCTCTGTGAGCAGTTAAAAAGATAACCTGCAGTACAAACAAAGTGACAGAAAAATGTGTTAAGAGTTGAAGAATAAGTAGACTGTCCTGGATTTTAAAAGAAAGAAACTAAATATAAGGAAAACAGAAGTTACTTTGGAGGGGAGTTCAGGGCCTTCAAAACTTGAATATTGTTATCAAGGGAAAGATTGTGAGATTCTGTAGTGTTAAATAGATATTAACCTGTAAATTCCTTAAAGAAGTCAGGGTAAAATTCTAATATCCACAGATGGAGCCAAATTTTCAAAAGATGTTAAGAGTCAACCTGCTTCCATTTTGATGCTTGTGACAGCACTGGATCATTTTTCCTGTGACATATGAATATTGAACTCTTTTGTAAATATAGGCATCAACTGATGTTTTCTTTGAAAATGTAATTTGGACCAGTTTTTTTCTTTCTTTGTTAACTGTCCCCCCAAAAAATTAATTACAAAGAAATTTTAAGTTAATTTATTGGAAGCCTTCCAAAAAATGAGAATGAAAGTTTGTGAAAATAATACTACAGGAATTTTTATTTGTTTGTGATTACTAGATATATTTAATAAGAAATATGGAAATCTAAGCAGTTTTCAGAATAATTTTTTTCTTCTTAAAGCATCTTGGACATGAATATCTTTTTCAGTTTTTATTTTCGTAGTACAATATCCAGAGAAGAAGAAAAATTTAATTTAGGTGAGTCTGATTGAAACTCATTCTTCTGTATGAAAATAATATTTCACTGATGATTTAGAGATCAAGACCAAGTCGAAACCAGATTATTTGTTACTTTTTCCTTGATCTGGAAGTAACACTTAATCTGGAACTAACGCTTAAATTAACTTAAATGTTAATTTAGTGACACTTAAAAAGTGTTACTAAACACTTGAAGTAGCTATTCTGCTTGAGCTAAAATAGAATGAAGAAGGTTATTGGTTCAGTTCCCTTCTGCAATTTTTCTTCTCTCCTATGTTTGCAACCCTTTTCCGTGCTTGCGGTAAGCATTGTCACTGTGCTGGTAAGACCATAAACCAGAAGTTAAATCATGTGAGCCAGCCATATCCTGTCTGGCTGCTTTCTGCAAGTCTTTTTTGCTCTCCTAACAGGATCACATCCACCACAACTATGTTGCAGTGCCATGGGTTCAGCCCTTTGGAGCCAAACCTGGGGCTACTGCAGATGTTTTGGTTTGATTTTCCCTGTTATTGGAGAATCAGGAAAATTGATCTGTTTCCCTTCACTTCCTTAATTCAGTTTGCACTGTTTCCATTATCTGTGCTCATTTTAAGGCTTCTTCATTTCTAATTTATTAAGTCAATACTTTAAATAACCTTCACAGACACCTGCTGTGATGGCTGTGCCATTTGCACAGGATGAGGGCATTATTTTTCTAGGACTCTGCACTGTATTTGAGGACTCTTGCTCCTGATTTCAGTGGTTTTTTTAATGATGAAATTCTTCTGCACAGTAATATGTATGGGAAATACTTCGTTGGTTTTAACTTATATAAAGAATGCATTTATTTTGCATTTTGAGTGGGGTTATGGAAATTTTTAAAGCTTCAGCTTTTAAGTAGAGAGAATTCTGTGTAGATAATTTATCATCTGTGGCATTGCCTATCTCTAATTTATTAATTGTAGGGCCTGTTTGGCATAAATGTAAGACAGCCCTTTCATGATGAGACAGATTTTGGCTGCAAAGCCTTACATCTCTGCATTTATATTGAAACAACCATTTCCAAAGTAATGATCCAGTAACGATCCAGTAACAGAATCCATTCCAGTGGAGGAATGAGGGTGGTGAGGGAGGGTGGGGAAGAAGAAGATGCAGTCTTTGTCACCAAGGTTCATCGCCTCCCAGCTGCATCTGCTTCGTGGCACACTTCTGCTTAACATTTTGGATCACCATCCAAGAGATTTCAAAGGGGGCTACGACTTGCCATGATAATCCACATTAAATCAAATCCCATGCAGTGCAGGAGAAGAGGCATCTACCATGTGGTACTTTATTCTGGGATGCTTGGCAGAAGGAAGGTCTTGTCTGCACAGGATCAATTAGAGCAAATGTTTGCCATGTTTCCTGTGTCTGGTTTGAGTGGCAACTTCAAAACAGCAGAGTTGGCTGCACTGAAGACTTTCCATGGAAACAAGAGCAGATTGTATTATTTCTGCTTCCCATTGAGCCATAGGGATAACTCCAAATATCATGTTGTCCATTTCATTTCCTCATATCTGTGCTACAGTGATTTGAATTGCATGTGTTAGTTTAACATTCTTCATCTTTCAGCAACTACTTTAAGCTCATGGAGATTTGACTAATTCAAAATAGGCATCAAGTTCTATCTTCTTCCATTGGAAAAGGGGTTTTTTTTTGCAGTGTTTGGGAGGTGTTCTGTCTGTCTTAGATTTCCCTTTAAAATAAGGTGAGGTTTATTTTTTCCAGACATTGCTCCTAATTGCACTTTACTTGTACCTATAAACAGTTTGATAAAATGTGCTCATGTCTTCCTTCAGTGCTGCTGTTTCTGCTTTCAGTGTCTATCAACAGAGTGTCTTTTATCTTTTTTTGGATGATCTTTCACTATTTTATCTTTCTTCGCATATTTCCATTTTTCTTTGTTTACTCTTCTGGCCTTAATGTATTCAGTAGATTAAACTTATCCTGCCTTCTTTTTTCTGTAATAGCATCCTATGTGATATTGCTATTCCATTCTTCTTTCCTGGTTTCAATAAAGAGCAATCTCTGCTGTAGTAATATAAATTTTTCAGTTGGCTTCCTGTTCTTTTTGCAAAATGTCAGATACAGTGTCTGCCAAATCAGAAAGCTTAATTGAATGTTACAATTGAAAGTCTTTCCTTATGTATTCATCCTTCACTTTAAAGCTATTAATATTTTTCTGATTTTTCATTTTCACGTTGGTTGTGTATAATTGATGTTCATCTGCCCCCAGTGTCTTTAAATTTCATCATATACAGAAAAGAGGTACGTGATTCCTAGTAACGCTCTCAGAGGAGATCCAGCACTTCTTCACTTATTTAATTTTGAGGGAAAAGCGTCCTTCCAAAAAAGGACTATTCAATCAAAGAGACTTTTCACTACTGTCAAGTGAGCCTTGACTGTATCTGTACGCTGTATCTGTATCTGTCAAGTCAACATTTCATTGATGTCACCTTGCTAGTAAGGACTAGTAAAAGCCTTGTAAACAGTATTACTCTTTTCCTTAACATATTCATTTGTTCCAGCTTGATATTAAACGGTAGTCATTTTCACACATGCACTTAAAATACTGCCAAGAATGCTGATACTCTGAGTTGTAATACTGCTCTTCTTTGATGACTCAAGAGTATCTCCAGCCTCTATAACAATTGCATAGTCAATAAAGCAGCCTAAAATTTGGAATGAGTTGGGAGCAGTGACTTCTAGCAAGCATTACCTCCCTGCTTTTGCATTATCTCTCAGTACACTTTATGCAATCCACTAGAGAATGCAAGTCAAAGAGATGCCTTTGACATTTTACTGTCTACTTTGGATTTGAATTCCACCATTTAATTAAAATTATGCATCTCCTTCTGTGTTTAGATGAATGAGGCCTTATATTTAGAAATGGCAAATCAGTAAATATCAATAAATAACTAAGAGTCAGCAAAGTTTTTAAGTGAAAATGACTCATTAGAAGCATCTTACAAAGCAGAAAAGGTGTCATAAAATTAATTCTTAATTCCTGTAACTCATTCTCACTCATGTTTGCCAGTAAGAAAGCTGGAGCAAGGAAGAAATGGAGAGAGGAAGGGAGAGAGACGGGAGAGGGAGGAGGGATGAAACCACTCTTTTCATCCCCTCTTCATTTCATAAAACATCTTGAGACTATGGACTCACATGCTGTGTTTTTTCTGATCTTATAATTTTTACAACATCTTCAGTGTGCAGTAGTTTATGCTCTATGTTATCTAGGCTAATGGCAATCATCAAGAGTTTTATGTCAAAAATTGCAGTGTACCTTTAGGAACAAATTATCTGCTGAATGTGGTGAACATAGGCTTTTCCAAACAAGAACAGTTTAACTCGAAAAAGAGGCACAGCAGGACTGGCAGCAAGTACAGTATCCTGCTATTTTTCTGTCATGCAAACCAAATGTTGATTTCAAGTTCACAGAAAGTTCAGGAGATCGAAAAGGTATAACTCACTGAAATCATTGTTTAGCCGTTGGAAGACCATAATCAATCAGAAACCTCTGGTAACTGCTACCAGCCCTCGATCATTTAAGTTACTGCAGCTATGGAAGCCAGTTTAGCACAATATTAAAAGTGCCTTATTTGTGTTCTACTTCTGATAGATGTATAATATTTAGGTAACTCTGCCATCAAAGTCTGTGAGCATCTTTGACAGTGCAGGGAGTATCCTGGAAGGAAATACCAATGTATCATAGGAACATTACTTTATTCATTTTTCCTCTCTTGATCTTTAATTATGACCATCCCAGTCAGATGTTCTGATTCATGCTGTTTATATTAAGCAATTCCAGCAGGTGCAAATCTTGGCTGAAATCCACCACGATTACACTTAGGTTATAAGTAAAGAGTTTGCAAGTAAGGCCTTTCTGAAGCACCTGTGCAAACACGTTTAATCATTTATAAAGCATTTGTTACTAATCATTAGACATTTAACTATTTACCTGTATTATCACTATCACTTATGTCATTGAAATATTAGCAATCCTGTTCTGGTACTTGGAGCACTTTTTTTGGCACTTCTGACTGGGAAGAAGCAACTTGGATTATCTTTAATCTCTGAAAATTTGAGTGAGACATGTAACATGATTTTACTGGTGTTAATTTTCACAATTTCTTTAGAATGTGTTAAAGAGAGTGGGTGAAGGGTTCAGAGCTCCCCCTGTCAGTGAAGATCCCATTATTTGGCATCGAAGAAACTGCTAATGAGTGACAGGTTGAAACAGGGGAGGTTTTCTCCTTATTTAGAACAGTAACTTGTGCTTACAGGTGGCCTCAGCACTAGCTTAATGAGTATAAAATGCTAAAAATTATTAAAAATATCTAAGAAAGGACGTAATTTCTTAAAGAGTAAAGAGGGTAGTTTCTCATGTGCTGAGTCATGCAAAATTATTTGCAAATCCATGACAAAGGCAGCTTCTTTATTGCTGAACCCCTTTAAAATTTAATACATTCTTCTTTTTGAGTGGCTGCTTCCTGTTTTCAGTTTTTAGTCAGTTTCTCTCAGGAAGGCATTTGCAGCAAACTCAACAGTCTGACCGAGTATCCTCCAGGTGGTCACTCGCGTGAGCGAGCGATAGTTTGGCTTCTACTGAAATTTGGTTTTGGGCAGAAGGCCTTGTCAGCCTGCCCTGTTCCCCTCCTGCAGAGCACTCTCTGCCCTGGCTCCAGAGCCAGCCTCTGGAGGAGGACTGCACTGATGCTCTCTCTTAAACCCTTGTCTTACTCAGCTCCACGCAGAAAACAAGCCTGTAATTAAATTGTTCAAAATTTGAACATCAGTGTGTTTGGCCATCCCTTCAGACCTAATTACTTGCCAAAACACACTGCGCACAGGGTGGGAATTAATATTAATTAGGAATCTTCTTGAACTGCAGATTACAGCCATTATAGGCAGAGGAAATGATTATGAGATTTATGCAACTCACATCTTTAAAAAAAAAAGTAATTGCAGCAACAAAGCCCTGTCTCTCAGTATACATAAAGAGGCTTGATATAGACATTTGTTCCAGGTTAATATCGGCCTAAATTGACAATGTTCAACAGGATTCATCCTGATTTATACTGGAGCAAATGACAGGAGAGAAAAGCCCTTTGTGCTCCACATAGTGACAAACTGGTTGATAATGATGCCCGTGCTGATTTTCTCCTGATAACCCTGGTGCATTCTGCTGTGCTGTTTGAGGTGCCTGTGCCACCACCCAATTCCTGCTCCCCAAGGTGTGCACAGACACACCTCATGTCCCTTCAAGAGAGGAGGCAAAGCAGTGCCTGAGACCCTGCCTCATCTCAGATGAGCTGGAGAGTCATAACAGTGTGTCTGGGCACTTTCCTGATCCCAAAGCAGCAGCAGAGCCCCCAGAACACTGCTGCATGCTGGCAGACCCAGACTATATATCTTTTTGTTCTTTGGAGGGTGAGGGTGGAAGCTTTAGCTCTCTAGGCAGAATTCCTGACTGAATAACAAAGCAGCAAACATTACTCCTTAGTGTAATGCTGGAGATTGGTAGTAGAGACTGTATTTACAAAACCTAAATACCACTGAATTTTGCTTGAGTGTGAGGCACACATATTTTAAAAGACACAAGGAGAGCACTGAAGAGACAGAACAGTGGGAAAGTCAGCTGGTTGTAGTTCATTTGTAATTCCCAGAAGGGAACAGGGGTGTGCACTGACTTGTCTGATGTTGGAGATCATCCCCTAATGCTTGCTGGTTACAACAAAACATATTTTTAATTCAGGCTTTCCAATAACAGTCAGTAACCACCAAGAATATTTAATAGATATACACTATGAATAGATATTAATAGATAGATAGATATGAATAGATATTTAATACATATAAGAAAAAGAAGTGGCCTCTGCTGTGACTTCCTCTAGACAATCTTGTGACCATTCAATTACTGATAAAATATATATTGGATTGTTACCTTCTCTTGTAGCTTTGAGACTTAAAGAAACTGTTTCAAGAGCAGCGTAAAATACCAGATTGTGTGACTGAGTATGCACCCTTATAACAGTATTAATAGTATTGAAGTCCTAATTGATTTTGGAAGCAAATACAAAACAAATATAAAAAGTATATTGATTTGAAATATGAAAAGCATAATTCACTGCTCTTGAGGTTCTCAGCTCTTGGAAAAGAGGTGATGTTTGTTTGCAAATGCTAATGATCCATGTCTGTGTATTTATGAATTGATTGCTATTGAAATGAAGAACACTTACCCATGTTTTACATTCACTGTTATAAGCAAGAGTCAGATTGCCATTTTTGTTGCCTTATCTCCTTTTACTTCCAACATATCTTTTTATTACAGGTTTATTCCAATATTCTTGGCACACTGCCTTAAAGTAGCATATTTTGAGTGCTTCTCATTGGTGACTAGTATGGAAAGATCTATATCTACCATTAAAAGGAATAGAAAGAAATATTTTAGAATAGTCAGGACAAGCCAGTTAAGTGTATTACTATGGATGGCTCAAGAAGCTGATAGTGAATTTCTGTTGAATGTGTCCCATTCTGTCTTATTTCAAAAGGCACAAGGAAGACACTGAATAACAAATCAGTGAAAATGTCAGCAGGCTGTACTTTACTTTATGTTTTCAATACCTGGAAGAGAATAGAATGGTATTCAAATATCTTCAGTATTTGATCCTGATAACATAAGGTGAGGCAAACATTTGTTTTATGATTTTGCAACTCTCCTGGATCTGAAAACATGTTGAAAAATGTGGCAGCCAAGACAAGTAGATGCTAATGTATTCAATGCAATGTCTTTATAGAATAATAATAATTTTGACAATAGGAGAGATTTTCCCACTGTAAACCTATGTATTTAGCCTGGTCCTTACTGTCCAGATATCTTAATCAAAGAATATGGTTATGGTTAATCTATATCTTTCATTATTGTGGAACTCAGCTGACTATAGAAAAAATCTAGTCACCTTACCAATGAAAAGTACTTATTTTCTACCACTGAGTTAAAATTTTGAATGTTGATTTTATAAGATATTTTGAGACTTTTCAGTTGTTGTTTTCATCTTCAAATAAGACAAGACAAAGGTCTCAGTTCCCCTGTCTAACCCTAGATATTTTTATGCCAGTGCCAATGCCAGAGCAAACCCTGCTTAACCTGCAGATACATAGGCACTATGTTCAGGCCTTTGCTGCCAAAATTTAGGCAGTAAAATCAAGCCTCAAGTCCAGAATATGGGATTCTTCTTTGAAACATTCAAACATATTTGTTTTAGTTACATAAAGACGTTTTATTTCAGTTATTTCCTTCAGAACATTATGGAAACATTTTCCCCAGGACACAGCAGTATTGTTGATTTTCTATCAGAAATATTTGTCTAAATCTGCTTACCTCTAAAGGATGGTAGAGTGTAAATAGAATATGGATTCTATTAGTTAAATCAGTGATTGCACTGTCAATTTATTTCTAGATTTACTTTGAGGTTTTGGGGTACCTGCTACTCTGATTCTCTGGCAGAGGTTTTTCGTAGGTAAATACTTTTATGTCAGACCAGTAACCATTCTCTTGCCTGTCATCTGGAGAATAAGGTGCTATTTTGAGTTCTGTTCCCTGCCTCAAAGACTTTTAATGGATTTTTTAATGCAGTGATCCTAATGTAAGAAGTGACATCCGAACATCTTCTCCTTTGGCTTCCCCAAATGTTACTTAGGAAGATTTCCTTACTTGCCTTTAGTCCCCTGGCCAAGCTACTTTTTGCTGTCAAACAGGAGCCTTTCAGCCAGGGATCTGAAAATCACCTTCCTTCCCTGTGTTCAGGGCTTTTCATCAGTAAAAGTTTGTCTGGCAAGGCATGAGCAGAGGAGAATTCCCTGCCTCCTTTCCTTCCCAAAGAAGAAAAGAAACACCCTAAATCCAAAACACAGTCTGTGTGCAATTGGATGTGAATGTGTAAATGCACGTGCTCTCTCAGGAAGAAGGGGGAATGGTATCATCACTGAAGGAGTGCATAGAAATTAACGGTGGCATTTTTCAGATTCTCATTGAAGTCCAAAGTGCCTGAAAAACCAAAGAGGCAGCTTTTACTTTATCTTGTTTACCAAAATCTATTGAAAAAGCCTCTCAAAAAACAATAAGTACTTAAAAAATACTTAAAAATTAGTCAAAAAATGTCAAAGTGAGACCCCATATGTTAATAATCTCAGAAATCATGGCTATTTATGCAGGTATGACACTGGAAAATATCACGATTTTGTCTTTGCACATAAAATGGAAGGATGTTCACTAAATCCAGATATGAATTACTGTGGATTTTTTGTGAATATTTTATTTTTGATTATGATGGTCTAGCAATATATATTGCAGTCAAGCTTTTAAACTGCAGAAGTCACTGCAGAAAAATTGCTGCTTCCTTGGTGCATTGTCAGCTTAATATCTAATTTAAAAACTCTCTTTGCCATGCACAGGATAAATTGAAAGAAGTATGTATTTGCACTAAATCTGTTGACCAAAAACTCAGGGTAGAAACATGGTTTTGACCTACTACTACCTGTACTACTGTCATCAAGATTCTCCCCTGAAAGTACTTTTATTTCATCATGTGGAAGACATAAAGATTATTAAATATATCAGACAAATTGTATGTAATATTATAATGGATCTCCATTCATTTTTATTCCAATATTACTCTGAATAGTGTGCTAACATTATTTAGTGAGAAGTGAGATGTATTAAACTCAATAATTTATCCTCATATATGTGGCGTTTTTTTCTGCCTAAAAGGGAGATAGATCTTTTACTGTTCCTCAGCCTGTAAAGATTTATTAAGTAATTTTTAAGCCATAAAAATGGGACAAATCTTTATCGGCTTCATTGAGGAAGGTAGTGAGAGACAGTGAACTTGTTCTTTTCATCCTCCTCAGTGATCAAGCATTAAAAATATAATTAAAGAGAATAATTCTAACAAAGAGCTCCAGTAGCAGCAAAGGTTGATAGGTTTGATGTATTGGGGTACTCAAGAAGTTGAGAGCAGAATATATCGCATCGGGGTTGATGCTGAAGGGAGCAGCCAAACCCTTCCTGTGGAAGAACTGTTCTTTATTCCTCCTGGGCTCCTTCACTCTCCCTCCGGACCCCTGCACTGCTTAACTCCGTGCTTCATCAGCAACCCTTGCTGCAATTCCCAGCAGGAATGGGCTTCAGCGCTGCAGGGAGCAGCTGTGATGCAGTGATTCCAGCTGTGATGCAGTGATTCCAGCTGTGACAGCTGCTGTGGCCGTGGCTGTAGCCGTGGGCTCTTGCCTTGCCCATGGCCATGCAGGGCTGGCCTCTGTTCCCAGAAGATCTGACTGGAATTTTCCTCAAAGAAAAATATGCTGCTTGTCAAAAGCTTTCAGGAGGGCTCTCACTGGGCTATGATGCTGCAGGCATCACTGTGGAAGACAGTGAGAGACTTTTCCATTTCAGTGCCAGCACATCAGGCCTTTGTGATCTTAAGAAAAACCCTGGAATACAGAGCTTGCTTTTGCTCTCAAATGTTTACAAGTGAACTAGAAAGAAATTAATATGAAGTGACTCAACTACATCCATTAATTCCAGGAAAGAAAGATCCCTAAATGGTATGCAGTATGCTAGGTGAAAACCAGGTACATAACACCAGCTATCACAGCAGACTAACACAATTATCCGCTCTCTTCATCTGGCACTGTCTTTTATATATATATATAAAGGGAATATGAAATTTCAGGGCAGAGATGAGCAGTTTAGGGACAGAAAGAAAGGTCCCTTTTCCCTTCTGAGGAAAACTTATAAATGGTAAAGAATCTCAGTCTCAACAGAGAAAGATGTTGCCAGTTTCATGAAAAAGGCAGTTAAAAATGCCAACAGGTTATCTGCCAGCCTGTAGTCAATAGTACCTAATTTTTCAAATCATGAAACAAAGCTTGAAGTTAGAGAAAATTGCTTTAGCTAATGGGAAACAAATTATTTCATGAACAGAGACCACATGATCAAACCCACTGCATGCAGTGGGTGACCCTGCTATAAGGGGGCACGGATGGCTTGCACACTGGCATGGTTCTGGCACTGGGAAATGAGGACAGTCAGTGAGATTTTCCAAGAATTCATTGCAATCACAGAAAATTTTCACTGGAATGCCAAAGTGGGTCTTCTTTTTTGTTTCTTTAACTATGAAGAATTTTAAAATCACAATGTTTGCAAAGTAGTCTGTTCATCAGAGGATTAGAAAAATCGAAGTGGCAATGAAATAACTGCATAATAGCCCAAGCATGGAAAATATGCCCCCTCTATGGCAATGTGGAAGTTACTTGGGGAAGATCAGGATTTGTTTTGCCAGCATGAAAGATCTTCCAGTCATTTGATGAGTATGAGAGATTTGCTTAGTAATTTGGCTTTTCTCTGATATCAGCTGTAACTCATAAAAGGATGGGATTCAGCCTTCATACAGATATTTTCATTCCCTTTCAATCTGTTTCTTTTCAATTCTGTCTCTTATTTGTTTACTAAAATTATTTAGTTAAGATGTCAGTTGGGAGTCGGATGGAATGTTTTCCGGATGGTGCATTTTTCAGTTCATTCAATTTGGCCATTTAAAATGTTACTTCATTTCAGCTTTAGATCTTAGATCTGCTAAAATTAACATTTGCATTTTCTGTAGCATCATGAAACATCTTTTCTTTTCCTTAATCATTTTATCAGTCAGGCCCAGGAAACTCTTAACAAATGTTAATCTATGGGTTAGCATTTGCCTTTGATAAATGAATTCAGCTGCAACAAAATAGCCTGAATAAACAAACTTTTCTGAAGGATCCAAGGAATTGGTGGTATGTGGTGGTACATCCAGTACAGGCAGCCCACAAAGCAGACAAGGAATTGCAATGAGGTGTGTAAACAAGACAGATCCTCCAAAAAGTTAAAGTAACTTTTTTGGATTACAGTATTTCCTTTGAACTCATCATTCGAAGGACAGATGAGTGAAAAGGGGGAAAGAAGATAAGACAGAAAAATACAATGTTTTAGGATGAGCTAGAGATAGTCTGATAAATGGGGGGACTGGAAGGAAAAATCCTAATGAAAGAAGCTGAGAGGAGAAGAAATGGATGATAAATGGAAATCAATGTTCTGGAGTGAAGGAGCTACATCTGAAAAAAGTTTTCTATACAATTCCCTCCATCACAAGTGAACACCCACAGATCACACTGCCACACCCCCAACTCTTTGGAAAGTAAAAATCAAATAAATT
Organism: Daphoenositta chrysoptera; assembly: GCA_013397915.1. Classification (NCBI taxonomy): domain Eukaryota; kingdom Metazoa; phylum Chordata; class Aves; order Passeriformes; genus Daphoenositta; species Daphoenositta chrysoptera. Next base: position 154,822 of record VZRO01007807.1, on the reverse strand, counting down.
CATTATAGAAGTTATGGGAGAAAATCCGAGAAAACAGCCTCAGGCACTGCACAGTCACTGCTCAGAGTGGAATCCTGCTGGCCCTTTCATTCCCTCTGCATTCCTCTGGGTTCACATCTAGAGCAAACACTTTAGTTCTGCTCCAAATAGATGTGCTGAGCAATGGTGAAATGGGAAGAGGAGACGAGTGCAGGCAGCAGCTGCACAGCACCAACCCCCTCGGCTGGGCTGGGGCAGCACCCGGGGCTCACTGCCCCCAGCAGGGTATGAAGGACAAAGGTCTTTACTTTAAGGAAACAGCTGTAGTTTTATGTCCATGAACGAAGTGCTGGTTAAAACTCTGTTGAGTGGTTTTCAGCTATAATACCCTGAACACTTATGAAAAGTTCACATAAATTAATGGAATACTTTTTATTAATTTATCCGGATTCCTGATTCTTTTTTTTAAGCACTGTTATTCCTGTCCTGTTCATTCCTCCAAGCGAGCAGTTTGTAGGTGTGGCTGGATGTGCTTGGGATGTTCTTAAAATGCACATTTTTTTTTTTTTGTCTTCTAACACTCTAACATTTGTGCCTGTCATGGACTCAGTCATCTCTAATAAACCCACAACACTTTTTTGAGTGTCTCTAATGCAGAGTTAGCCATTGGTCACAATAATTTACCTACAGAGAAAATGGATGAGATTCTAAACCTAACTGATACACAAACCAAAGCTCAGAAATCTTGACAAATGGTATAATACTTCCAAAATAAGATTGATGAATGTGCACAGATATATTTTAAGATAACTCCAGGGAGTTTGGTTTCCTGATCATAATGCGTGATAGAGGCATCTCTCATATTTTATCCAGATTCAAAAGATTACTTAATGTGCTCTAGTAATCTTACCTTTCCTTCTGAGAATGACTTCTGAAAGTATTCAGTTCCCAAATTAAAACAAATGCATAAAGTACTTTCCATCTTTGTGGCTGTGACAAATGATGCATCAGCTGTACTGATGCTGTATGAATCTGGTCATTTATCAAATGTACCCCAAGTTCTGGGGCCCCCAAGGAAAGGAGGACATGGACCTGTTGGAGTGAGCTCTGAGGAGGCCATAAAGATGCTCAGAGGGCTGGAGCACTTCTGCTATGGGGCTGTTCAGCCTCGAGAAGAGAAGCTCTGGGGGGACCTAAGAGCAGCTGCCAGTGCCTAAAAGGACCTGTAAGGAAGGTGGAGAGAGAGTTTTGACAAGGGCACAGAGGGATAGAGCGAGATCCAATGGCTTTAAACTGACAGAGGGAGGGTTTAGATTAGATATTAGGAAGCAATTCTTTACTCTGAGGGGGATAAGGCACTTGTAAAGGTTGCCAGGAGAAGGTTTGGGTCCCCCAGCTCTGGGAGTGTTCAAGACCAAGCTGGATGGGGTTTTGAGCAACCTGGTCTAGTGGAAGGTGTCCTTGCCCATGGCAGAGGGGCTTGAAACTAGGGGATCTTTAAGGTCCTTTCCAACTCAAACCATTAGAGGATTTACAAAAAGTTGCTGTCAAGAATAATGGAAATATCTGTTTCTCATCTCTGTGATGAATTCTAGCATGTAAAGTTCAGATTAAACTTCAGGAGAAAGCGTCCAGTAATAAAGTTAATAAAACTCTGTGAGAGGTTGCTCGGCTGTAGTACATGCAATGTAGTGTATATATCTGAGTAAAAGTAGGAATGGAATAAATATGGAGGTTTCTACCTTTGGCAGGGGATAGACTAGATGAGCTCTACAGGCTGATATTTCACCCTGATCTATGATTTTTATGCTCACCTGAATTTCTTAATAAGGAAAAGAATCATTTGGGAGCAGTTAGGCTGCTGATGCAGCTAAACCGAAGCCACTGGTTAAAGTTTTTCCTACCTGTTAATATTTATTTGCAATCTTTTGATTTCCTGTAAGATTATAAACCCACTGGGGCATGATCTGCCTTTTTTTTTTGTTGGTTTTCTTTTTTTTTTTTTTTTTTTTTGGGGAATTATTTTATTTTGTGGCGTTTCAAAGCNAACCTGAACTGCAAGAGAAAATTATTTTGGGGGGATTCCTTGGAAAACTACTTTTATAATTAATAAACCTTGACAAAAGTACACAACATGCTGGTTCATAATCGTTACTACTGGTAACGTTTGCCCATGGGACTGATACCAGGTAGAGAAGTCAGGTAACAAATCTTTAAATACCAGGCCGTGAGATTGGAATTGGAAAGGGGATAGAAAGATCAAAGCAGTATTTACAGTAACAAGTGCCATATGGACCATGCCTGAAACCAGACCAGTATCATTTAAATGGATTAGAAAATTCTATCTCCGTGCAGGATCTGAGAAAAGTTATTATCTGAAAGACATCCTCTGTTTAGCAGTAATATCTTCATTTAAATAAATCTGTCTGATTCTAGGATGAGCTTCACAGAATGCCAGCTCTCAATGACATTAGTCTTTGTAGTTGGGTTATGCATGAAGACTAATAGTGATAGGTACAAGAAATTTAAACTGGAGATAGCTGAGAAAAATACTTTATTTGAACAGAAATACTCAGGTTTCATTTTTTTTCCATTGTTTTCCAAGTGTTTAAAATCTTCTCCTGATCAAACAAGAAAGATTTGTGACATATTACGGAGAACCCCAGGATCAGGGGACTAACCTGGAAGTTCCATATTCAAGCCTCCAATATTAATTCCTTCTGGAACCTTATATTTCTGACAGTATTAGTGAACACTTTTTACCACTGATAGCTTGAATCAAAATTATTAAATGTGAAGGAAATAATCCACCGTGTTCAATCTTCACGTGAAGAGTATTGCTTCATCCACCGGGACAGCATTAAAGTAATTTTTTTCCTTATTGAAATATGGCCTAAAATGTAGTTTGAAAGGCATGTGCCAGTTCATCTTTTCATGGCTTTCTAAGTGTCTTACCTCAGGTAAAAGGTAAGCCTGAATCAGCCTGAATTTACACTTATAGTTATTCTGCACTGGGACAACACCCCTGACTTGTAGTCCTGATACAGAATGTTAAATTAGGACCCAACCTGGGTATCATTTATATTAATAGCTGTATAACAACATGAAAATTAGAGGGGATTCACTTCTCTTAAGACATCTATGACATAGACATTTATGTCTGTGTCATCCTAAAATCCGATTTCTGCCCAATGGAAAGAAACTTATCTGACCAAACGTAGGTGTCTATTTTAGTGTGAGATAATTGATATCTGAAGAACTAATTCTGCCTATTATCTGAAAAAAGAGCCCAGGACTGCTTGAAAGTCCACAGACATCTACACTTCATCTGTTTAAGCCACCTTTCAAAGGCCATGTCTGAGAATAAACTCTTATTTGGGCACATGGAAATGCACATGGATACAAAACCCCTCAGAAGTCCACAGCTTGGAGCCCTGATCCAGCTGGCTCCTGAACACACAGTCTGATGGATAAATCAAAAAGTTAAAACAAAGCATGAGGAAAAGACAATTTTATTATCCTTCATTGCCAGAAGAAGTTAAACATGCTGATGCTCTGGGTTGGTTGGTCATGTTCCTTTTAGCATGGGATCTCACATGACAGCCCACTCTGTGACCTTGGGTACACACCAGCCATCCCATGGCCTCTGCAGAGTAGCTTTTAAGGCAGAATGAGAGTCCCTACCTTGTATCAATCTGATTCCCTAACTGAGTAATTTTGCCAGCATTCACATTCTATTAAGAAACACCTTTTTACTGTTTTGTTCGTGATTAAACTGCCTTGGACCTATATTAATATGTACTTTGGAGAGGGTTTAATTTTAAGGGATTAAATTTTCCAAATCCCTCTTTCTGTAAATCAGCAGCTTTGCCTTCCAGAAAAGCAAACACACAGTTTAGAAATCACAGCATTTGAGGGGTATTTATAATTACAGTTTAGCATTTTGGTACTCTCAGTAAGAAATGTTAGTAAGACCACAAACTTCAGTGGAATTCCAACAGCCTGATCCCGTGCTGCAGGGCCCTGCACTACTTAGTGCAGATACCTCATTATAGTGTTACCAATAAATGCTGAAGAATAGTGCATTAAAATGATAAAATTAAGGAGTAACCACTCAAATGCTAATGATAAGGCAGTTCAGATTGCTGCAGTGAATGTAGAATCTGAGCGTGCACAGGAATCTCAAATGCAATAGAACACTGTTCAGTAAGTTTTACAGTTTATATTTGGCCACAACCCTCCATGTGGTGGCAGCTAAGAGGATATTCTTTACTGACACAGGAGGGGTACTGGAGAGTTAATGTCCTTTACTTCCAGAGGGAAACTGCTGGGGAATAAGAGACAGCAGCCCTTCAGTACTGGAACTCGAGTCCTGTCTGTCATCAAAAATGCTGGTCTCCAAAGCCTTTCATGACCCTCCTTCTAGTGGAAAGCCAAGCCTGGTCTGAACATGATCCAACACCTTGCTTTGATCCTTGAAATGCTAATTTTTATCTCAAGGCAACAGTTTTAAAGTTCATTTCATTGCTAATGATGTCTTTGATGTAATTAACAGTGCTGGATTGACTCAAAATGCCAATTTATCCACATTGTTATGAAGAGTTTGAAAGTTTTTCTGTGTATTTCAGCTATATCTGCTGGTCTAATAAAAGATAATATTCTTCTCTAAAACTTTATATCCATAGACCCTAATTGCCAGGAGAAATCTTCATCATTAGAGCCATTCAAAATCTAGCTGGACGAGGCGATCCACCTTTGAATATGGCCTTGCTTTGAGCAGGAAGTTGAACTAATTAGTATCCAGAAACTCCTTCCAACCTGTATTAATCTGTGAGTTTGTAAGGTTTAAACCTAGGCAGGTTTGAAATCTGTCCTTTTTAAGTCTTTGTATTGAAGGATATGGACAAAGATTTTGATTCTGGTGGCAGCTTGGTCAGTTAACAACAGGCAGATTCTCAGCAAGCTGTGAAAAAGTATGAAGCAACATGAGTTGAATTGCCAAGGATGCTGCAAGGTTCCTTTTAACTGCCTTGGGCCTCCTAAATGGAGGATGAATTTCCAACTGAAGAGAGGTTTCTGCAGGTCTGACAGTTCTGCCCTCAATGAAGAGAGTTCAACAGAGAAATTCAGGGTAATAGATGCATTCAGTCTAAAGAATATATATTAAATGCATATGTACAGTGGGATATACAGCAGCATGGCTTGAAGAAGTATATCTGTCATGTGTGATAATGCCTCTCCCTCACACTAGAAAAAGATTTGGGTATGGAAGGCAGTGCTGTCACTTCTCATGCCTGTATTACATACATGCATATTTGGGGGTGGTGGTTGGACAGGGAGAAAGAACTTTATCAGAGGAATGAGCATAGCTTTATTTTTACAGAGAATCACATACACTGTCTTTACCTGCAACACATATTCAAATTTTCACAACAGAAAATTAAAAAACGTAAGTTACATTTGAAGGAAATTTGTAGTCAATTTAAAATAGGAGCTTTCTAAACTGCTAATAAATCTTTTACGCCTTTGGAGTTGAAAGGGAGCTTTCATTTTATGCAAGTATTTTTCAGTGTAGTACTGTGTGTTTATGAGACCAATATCATATTTAACATTCACTTTAAGGGATCAAATATTTCCTTAATTGAAAAACAACTCCAGTGCAGCAAGGGTAGTTGAGATTTTTACTTGAACTAATGTTTTACTTCATCTAAAATTAATGATGACTAGTGGGGGCTTATTCATATAGTAGAGTGTAATTAAAAATGATGCAGTGATTTGGGTTATTCTCTATGGCCCCAATTCTGCAAATACACATGAGACTATCTTTATGCAAGACAGGTTTTATGCTAAATTCTACAGAAATATTCGAGGATATAAAAAGGCTCAGAAGAAGAAGTGGTTTTAAAATTAAGATATATACAGATCTGTTCCTGTGCTCAGGATGTTCTGTAGCACCCATAGTGCTCTTACTGAACATCTCTACCTGCTCAGCATCAGTCAGAGTCAGTATTCTTTGTTCACAGAAAGGAAACCAAACCTTATGGTTTTGTCAGCAAGGACAGGCATTGAGAAGGGGGAATCAATGGATGAATTCTTGTTAACCAAAATTAATTGATACTTGTGGCTTTGATTTAAATTAGAATAACAAGATGAAATTCAATCCACTCTTGCCAACACAGGAACTTGTGAAGCCAAGAAGATTTCACTGAGCTCACACTCAAACTGCCTTATGGGAATGAAAAAATAAAAGAAATCTAACATTAGATGTTTACAAATCTTGGCTCATATCTTCTGTAGCACAAATCATTTTGGCCTAGAGTTTATTGGATGAAATATGTTTCCTGACACTGTGTAGGTGATGGAAGTTACAAAAAAATTTACATTTGGTAATATGAGCTGCCAAAGAGTATCAGTTTCAAAATTTTGCCCATAAACTGTGGTGGGATTTTCTGGGTGGATTCATCTGATGAGGATATTAGGAATTTTTTGGGCCAATCAGTAATGATCTATTTGCTGAGGCACTTCTAGCAGTCTGTCTCAAACAGAGCCAGATGTTAAATCCCATTGGTGTTGATGTATGAGCTCTGAGCTAGAAGGATGAAGCAGGGCCACTCTACTGAGTCTTGCTGGTTGGGCATGGTCAACCATAACTTTATCTAAATGGCTGTAAAGAGGAGACAGCCCCTGTAAAGCACTCATGAGATCAGGCAAAGTTTGTACAACTGTGGACCTCGCAGTGCTGGACGTTTGAGGTTTTGTGGGTCAACTCCCTTCGTGGTTTCTCTGGACAAACATGATGATGAGAGGGACCTGGTTTTGCTGAATAACTAAAAATTGCATCTGATTATGTCTTTTAAACTTTTAAAACAGGAAACATGACTGAATCCCTTCTTAACTTAAAGACAAAGACCTGCCCAACATATTCTTTTCATTCATAGTGCTTTTTAAAATTTAGGTACCTTGCACACCCTTTATTCAGAAATTGCTCGTATAGCTTCCCTCTGAGTCAATGAAAGTGCTTGCATGAGCTACTGATCAAGAGAAATGGTAGAAGAATATTTTAAATGTCTAATTTATTTACACTCTACCTTAAAAAAAATTAGTTTGTGCCTTTGCATTCATTCAAACTTAAAAAATTACCTAAAATATTATGTAAAATAATGGCTAGTAGTTCTGTCTATGAAGTTTATTACTCTAGCACACTGATGATATTAATATCTTGGGGAGTATTACAGTTAAAATGTATTCATTCAGCAACAGTCAAGCAATGAACATTTATTGGTTAAATAACTAAATAAAATTCAAATATGTAATTTCACTTATTTACATTTTTTTCCATACAGCTGTTCCAAAAGAGAGTGAAATAACAGATTTCTATTGAGAAGCGGCTGATTTCATTTTACAAGCAGAATACATGAATCTGAACAAGCACAAGTTTTTAAGACAGAAACATGTAAGAGGATTTTACCAATCTAGAAATCTGTTGCATGACAATTTGTCTACAGTAGCACGGAAATCTCCCTCCAAGGGCTATTTTGCTTTGAGTACGTCTCCATTGTATTTTAACTAAAAAACCCACACAACAAACCCCTAGAAGAGAAAAAAACCAGTCACTTAAGGTTTTGGACAGTAACTGACATATCTGAAAAAGATATCACACAGCTAAAGTAACAACTTTTTAATTTATCTTCTATTTCTCATTTTCAGTAGCTTTTACATATGGTCTCCATTCTTAAAAAAATAAGCTTTGCCTCTAGTCTGTGTAGACAGTACTGCTTAGATTCCTCTTCCAAGGTACATATTTAGCTTCATGGGGGTCCTAAGAAAATAAAGGAAGCTCTTACTAGCCTGTGGCATTAGGTATTCCAGGAGCCTCTTGTGCAGTTTGCTTTCTTCCAACAGCTCCCATGGAGTCAATTTAAACACTGAGCCTGCTCAGACTATGAAGCATATGGGTAATTTATATTAATGCTAATGTGAGACATTCATGCATCAGGGAAACATATCTTCATGATTTTAACTTTCCATTTGCTTTCGTTCTCCAGGAAGAATTTGAACGGATTTTGCCTATGTGGGAAAAATTAACACTAAATGAAGATTATTCTATTCTTTAGAAATGTTTTTCTAATACTTTTTTATTCCTCATGGGGCAGTTGTGTTCAGTCTTTCCACTTGTCTTTTTCCCTCTTTTACTGGGATTAGTTGTAACTGGGTTAGACTTCATCCTAATTGGTAGATGTTGTATCCTAATCCAAACTCTGTTTCACCAACTCCTTAAGAAAGTGAGTGAATGAAAAAAAAAAAAAAAAAGATGTATGGAGTCTTCCTGAATTGGTTTCTTGTGGGAAAGGCAAAAAAGAGGACCCAGGAGCAGAGACCAAAGTTAGGTCGCTCCTTGGTGACCACCTGAGTGTACACACTGGCTGCCCAACAGCTCAGCTTCATGAGAAGCAGGGTTGGAGCTCTCCAGACGTGTGCTCAGGGTGGGATCAGCCTTCTTTGTCCTGTTCCCTGTAAAACAGATTTAATTTAAACATTTCTGAGCACCAAGAACATACCCCTGCAAAAGGCAGATCCGGTGTCTTTAATGCATCTTTTTTGTCTCATCTGACCCTTCTCATCTGAGCTTCCAGCCAACACATCTTATTATGTCTCAGTCTGCTCTACTGAAGGACACTCTATTATGAGATTTCCGTTCTCATGTCAGTACTTACAAACCTACATGAAGTCATCCCCTTAATCTTCTCTGCATAAATCTAAGCCAGCAGAGCTCTTTGATTGTATCAGTATAAAGAACAATTTTCAATCTTTTCATCCTTCCCATGTTCCTTCTCTGTACTGTCTGCCCTTTAACAAAATCTTTCTTGAAAGAACTTACTTGTTTTCACATCCTTGGTGTCCCACTAGTGCAATTCTCATTGTAAAATCCACCTGTAGTTTTTAACAGTTCAGGTCTTTTCCAATGAGAGGAAATACTTGGAAACACCATAGAACAGTCATAGCATGAACTCATCTTCATGTCTCTATCTGCTGTGACCTCCATGTCCTCTTCAGCCATGGTGAACATGGCCTGTGTTCACCTTCCTTGGATTTTAATGCCAGACGTGCTGTGGGGGATCATCTTCACAGCTGATGACACTCACAGTTTCATCTCACCTGTCAATCTTCTCCAGAAGCTGTTAAGAAAAAATCCAAATAGTATCATGCTCATTGGCCAGTTGTATTTAGAGATCCACACATTGAGTTTTCAATTAAGGTTTAAAAGCACACGGTTACTGTACATTTTTGAAAATTTTGTAATATTTTAATTTCTAATAAAAATGTGGTCAGAAGTTGTAGAAGGCTCTGTGCTTGCATCAGCTGTATCACTTTTTCAACCAAATCTATGACTTAATTGAGAGAATATATCAAGTTAACTAACACAACTTATTTTCAATGAATCCTAGGCAATAAGAAGTAATTTTACTACCCCTCCTTGCTTTGGCCATTCCTTAGAGCTGAAAGGCCCAGTAGGCCCATCACATTTTCTACTTTGCGTTTTCCATATTTTCTTATAGCACTGGCTTCCTTTCAATTTTCTGAACCTAGCTTATGGCTTTAAGTTTTATTGAAAATCAGTGCTAAGGATACAGAGAGCTGCTCAAACAACATTTTAAACTCTCTGATGCAAGCCATCCGGACTACTGATATAAAAATATACACCCTCAATAGCTGCTTTTTGATATTTCTTTGACTCACTGTCAGAAGAGAAAATACACCATCATCATCACTAGATGTGCTGCCATGACAATATATTGATTGCTCTACAAAGCCCAAAAGAAACATGTCTTCTTTGCTATACTGTAGACAATTCTATAGATATCATTTACTATTTAAAAAAAACCCTCACTTCTTTACATATTGCTTTGTTCCAAATTTATTTGCACAATATTGCTTTTATCCTGAACTTTCCTGACCCTGTAGTTTTCCTTGTTGCTTTACCAGTTATTACAGTTTTATGTCCTAATTTATATTCCTCAATATGTTTCTTCTTTATTTTTCTTTCTTTCTTTTTCTTTCTTTCCTTCCTTCCTTGATGTTCAATGCTTGTGAAACATTTTACTATTATTATTATTATTATTATTACCATTATTTCATTTTACCACCCGGGTCTGACTTTTTAGCTGGAGTGATTTAATTTCCAGCCACAGGGTCCTAACGGTTTTAACTTTATATTTATTCATGCTTTTCCATTTGATTTTTTACCTCCAATTGATGTGATCAAAGCTGTCCTCACATTTGTGACTCTGTGAAACTGCTCATGTAAAGCAGAGAGCTCACAGATGCAGAGCAGATGTGCTCAAATCATGAGCACTTGAAGTTGTTTCTACAGAGAGCTATGCAGCATCACACAGAGCTCACTCTGAACAGGCTAGTAGTAAAAGTCTGATTGCATGATGATTTAGAGCAGTATTCCCCATGTTCACATTTTAATATCAAAAGTTATCTTTTTTTTTAGGCAACAGCTGTGTTCTGAACAGCAACAACTGCAAGACTTCTTCAGCAGTTCCTGTCAAAAATTCTGGCAAGGTGCAAACAAGCTGGTACAGGTGCAAGGACGCAAATGCTGATGAGTGAGGATGTGACACTGAAGTTACCTTTATTCTGTCACCATTTAGCAGCTGCAGAGGCTCAAGAGCAAGACCAAGCACACAGCTTGGGAATACATAGCCATCACCTCATTTATAGTTTCTATACATTGTAATGAGCTGGAACTAGCCATTATCAGCCCAACAATTCACATGCTCACACTGTTCACATGCTCGGCACTGCTGGGCACCCAATGAGATGTGCCGGGCACCCAGTCATCAACAAACTGATCTGTGAAAAGGGAGGATCCTTGATTATGCTTTGTTGCTCTTTTCCTCATCTTTTAATATTTTTTTCTCTTCTATTAGCAATTTTATACCTTATCACGTAAGTAACTTTTTTCTGTCTACGGGATGATTTCTCTTCTTTGCTCTGAACTATTACTAATGAATATCAGCTCCACAGTCTCCCCTGCCTTTGTTTTGATTCCCTTATTTTGCATGGCTCAGTAACCCACATGCTTTCTTGCTCATAGTGTAAAGCTCATCAGCTTATGCTCAAGTCTTTGGCCTATGGCACTCTGTCCTACCTGTCAGGATATTGGCTTGTAAAGGGTCATTAAATATTTGCTTCTATGCTGTAAGTGATTCCAGCAAACAATATAATTGACATAGAATAACACTTTACCTCCCTCTTTGTCCACTCATCCCTTCCTAAACAGGTAATAGGAGGAGGAGAAGGAGCATTCCAGTCATGCAGATATCATGAAGCTCCATTCTTTCCCACAAGGATGAATTTATGCTCAGAAACGCATTACAATTTCTATTATTACACAGGTCAGTAGCATTGTTGTATAGGAAATTAGCACATTTATCTCCTCTTATCCCTGGGTGCCTTGATTAATTTTGTTCTTGGCATCTTGATTTTATGCTAAATTAGTGCTTATTTATCCTCTTCTCTTTTATTAATTGAATACCTCCTGAATTATCCTCCTTGTCTGCCCCCTCAAGCAGTGAGTTGCAGGTTACACTATAAGTTCACTTTCCTCTCAATAGATTAGTCTTGCACAAAATCTCTCTTCCACAAAAATACTCTATTAAACTCCCTTTTTCCCCCCCAGCAGTTCACTTCCACAGCCTTACACACTGCTTCTTTCAGAGAACAGCAGGAGACAATCCCTGGATACAGTCCTTGCATATTCAGCATCTTGCCAGGTTCTTTGTGAGTCATCTGCAGTCTGTCCGTCCACGATACAACCTTAGAGTGCTTAAAAGTTGCATCAAGTAGCAGCCAACCGTGGGGTATTTTTCCATATTGCTCTGTCAAGGTAAGTTCTGTAGTTTCTCTGAATACCTGTTAGTGCCTGAGTGCTCTGTAGAATTCATTCCTCGGCACACTCAGCGTGTGCTCTGCACTCTGGCAGTCCCAGCACAGCCACGTTCATTCTGTTTCTGTCCCTGTGGGTGCCATCTCCCCCTCATGTCTCTCCATGTTAAAGTATGCTGAGCTACCTGTCTCTGTCTGTCTCCTCTTTTCCTTTCCTGATCAGTCTGTGTTCTGCTGAGCTACTGACATTTTCAAAATCGTTGTCTCAATTTGTCTGATCATTTCTACTGGCTGTGTTTTTCCCTGTTTTCTTCAGTTTTCATATACTGTGGGTCCCTTCTGACTTCAAGAAGAAATAAAACCTGATCTATCCATTCACACTTACTGATCCATCTCTGTCTACAGCATATGAGACATAGAATGGTGTTTGGAAGGAAAATATCTCACTCTGCTTCTCAAGATTTTAGTGAAGTGTTTGGTGCCCTTTTTTTAATTTTCTTGTCCATTTTTCTTTGAGGAGCAGATATTTCAGCACCGAGTAGACTGAGGGTTTGGAGACTACATTCTGATGGTATAAAAATGACTCAACTGGCTCCTTCTGCTCCATCCTATAACCCAGAGAAAAATCTAGGAGAAGCCAAACCCCAACACTCAGCACTGCCATGTAAAAAATCAGGAGATGTGAGAGACCTGTCATAGTGATAGAAGAATAATAATCCTTCAACTCCTCTTCATTTAGATATCTCTTTGCTTTTTTGGGAGTCGCTTAATCATAGGAGATTAAACATATGCCATATGTATAAGTAATGCTGTTCCAGGGATTGAATGGGAGCAGACTGATTAAATCCTATCAAGGATACAGTTGTCATCAGAACAGTGTCTTGAGATAATGAACTTGACACTGAAGTAGAATCCATCACTCCACTATTTGAATTACTAGACTGAGGAGTTGTTACCATAATTAAGAGCTAACTCACCATACGTCTAAGTAGGTATATGGCATAAATCAAAAATCTTGCCATTTTCTGGGTCTTAGATATCAAATATCAAAATATAATGAGAATATTAGGATTTATCACTCTGAACCATTTCTGGAGTACAGCACTGCTACTGGGGTTTTTTGATTTTTCTTTAAGCATGGACGAAGGGAAAGATGCACCCTATCTTCCAAAAAAGCATGGAAAGCTAAAACCACTACCCTAACTTTTCTTAGATATGAACATCAATGTGAGACTGAAGGACCCAGTTTACAGCTGATGTCTACCTGATATAATGAAAAAAAATAATGTCTTGCCAAAGTGGAGAGTGACATAACCTTTAGTTTACAGTTCCAGACACTGAGTAAATAAAATATTTTGTTTTGCCTTCTTTTGAAAAGGTGTTACTAATAGAGCTTATTTGGTTTGCTTTTTAAACACCTTTAGGAAAAAAACTCACATAGATGCTACTTAAGCTGTCATGTTGCAAGCATCTTTAATCATAAAACTTGTATATTCATGAATTCTGAATTTCAGGCATCATCTGGGTGACAAGTATATTCTGAATCATATCAAGTGTATACAGCAATTTGTCAAACACACTTTTTCTGACCATGAGTAGCAGCCATTGATGTCAGCTAACAGAAATGATGGAATGCACCTGTTTTGTGTTGCTGGTTTTGCTCCAAACTTTGATGAAAGATGAGACTTTCACCAACTTTCCTGGATGCTATTATGTCATTTTTAATATGTTACAGTGTTTTATTTAACATTGACTTTCCATTTCTGTGTTTGTATCTGAAGTTGGCCGGCATACTTTACTCCTGGCCTTCCTTTGAGTTTTCAACACCCCTTGGTCCGCTCAAGTATAGAATTCTACTAGTATTTGTTTTCTGTAAAAATTCCTCAGAGTGGTAATGTTTTAATCCCTAGAGCAAACAACCATTCTCCACTGAGAGAATTTCAATTTCCAGAAACATTGAGGCTACATTTCTTTTCGACTAGATGATGAGATCATTCCTAAAAGGAATAATGCACTAGCCTGTTCAAAGCGTGCCTTGCTTCCAGAGCTATTTCCCAGCCTGCATTAAGGAGGTCTAGGGGAATTATGCACTTTCTGTGTATGTTCCTCTGGGGAGCTGAAACAATGAAGACAGTTTGTCTGTAAAACCACGTTTTTCTGATGCTGCATAACAAAAGTCATCTTGGTGAGCTGCTCAAGTCAAAGCTGCTCTCTGCAACCTGGCAGGTGACCACAGGCTGCTGTCTGCCTTTGGGCCCAGGATGCTTACCCACTCTTTGATTAGACCAATATATTTTTTTTTCCCCTTCCAGGTGATAACTGGTGAAATTTAGTAGTGCATCGAGTTATACTCAATGTGCCTCCTTCAGACTGTGCTTCCTTACTCTGCTTTTCAGCTTTCAGTATGGCTTTGAAATTAATTCTACAAGTTATTGAGTGCCCATTATTATAAGCCAATGAAGTGGAAGCTCCCATCTCCCATAGGAACAGCACTCCATCCTACCACTACCTACTGTGCTTAAATATGGCCAGGGACCTGAAACTAATTCCTTTTCCAGTTCTTCCGAGATTTTAATTTTTTTTGTGGTACAGTGTACTTAATAATTTTAATACAGTGGCCATCAAGCTGATTGACTCATAAATTTGGAATGAACCTTTCAAATATGTCCAGAAAACATTGAATGTCTAAGATACTCTACAGCTGCGAAGTATTAAAAAACCTTTATCTTTCGTTTTCTTGAGGGTAAATCTTTTGCTCTGGACAATGCCTTGGGTAAATAGCTAGATTTTCAAAAGACATCACAGTTTGTTAGCTTTAATTCATACCACAGCACAGACATTGCAGTCCCCTCTGGGCTTTACAAACATTCCTGTGAGTGCCTCCTGAACTCTCCTCTCATCCGTGCATGAGGTAACGCTGTTCTTCCCTCTGTCGCTGACCCTTTGTTCTTCCAAACACAGCAGATACAATGACTCCTCCAAAGGGGAATATTTCTCCTAAAACACCAATAAAAGTGATAGGGAATTTTGGGTTTACGCTTCACATTGAAGGAGAGTAGGACTGATCACAAACATGGTTTTTGTGTTTCAGCTGAGGGGAGGCACATGCTACTGTGTAAAACACGTCTGTTTTCTGCAGCTGACTCTATCTGAAATCCTTTGACTTTGTATCAACTAATCGAATATTCATTTGACCAGAAAGAGAGGGAGTAAGCACAAGAGTGACACAGCACGACTGCCATTGCACCTTCTGTCTTCCAGTCTCCTGTCACAGTCAAGTAACTCCTTGATGTAAAATAAAATAACCAAGAACTGCAGTGCAGATTGCTCTGCTTCTCAAGGAATGCCACAGCCTCCTCTCAGGAGAATCATAGGCTTTACTATTACTGTAACCTCAGCCTGAACTGAGAAGAATTTCTTTAGTTTCTCTGCTTCTGTCTGGCCCTTTCCCAAAATAATTTTTAGCTTAGTGATAAGGGGACTCATGTAGAAAATATAGATTTGATTGCCTTCAGGCAGAAGACAATATGGGACTACAGCAATATGTTGCTACAGCAATANTTGATTGCCTTCAGGCAGAAGACAGTATGGGACTACAGGCTCTCTGTTCACAAAAAATTGCTGTATTAAAACAGCAATAAAAATTGTTGTATCAACTCTGGTTGACAGCAAGTGATTAGCAACATATAGAGCCTTATCCAAAGCTTGTGTCTTTTTCTGAGGACACCTTAACTCTCATCAGGACTCTGAAACAGTATATATGGAAATGCACAACATTCCTGTATCCTAGGAGAGCTCAGATGGAAGTTACAGCACATCTACCATCCATGCTGAGACAGGTCAAGGCACATGAGAAATAACAGTGTTGAAAACAGCTCCCAGTGCACTGAGATGCTCCCAAGGCTAGGCAGAGATTGAGTTTGGGTTCTGATCATTCAGATTTTGATGTTAAGTGCATAAAGCAGCACCAACTGTAGCTGATTGCCTAACTCTTTCAGGAATCCACACTGGCCCAATGTTTGTTGTAGGCCATGGCAAAAATCTTTGAGAAAATGCAATTAATTTAAATTTAATTATATCTACAGGTGGATTTCATGTGAGAATTCTGACTTTTCAGTTCTATATTACACTAATGTAAATACTGTTATTTTAAAATATTTACAATCTATTTAACTATTTCAGGGTTAGTGAAAGGAACTGCTTCACAGTAGACTGAATATTTCCAGACTGACATTTTATAACAATTTATGAATTCGAATTTATGAAATTGTCTGTGTAAGCAAGTTCACATAAGAAAAGAAGAAAGGAATGAAAGACAAGGATATTTCAGAAGTGTGGTTGTCATGTAACTTAGTGTCTTTTTTGTGTACGTTCATTTAGATTTCGATACATTGATAATTGCCATAATTTAGCTTTACAAAACACTTTTTGCCTAGAATACATCTACATTGATTACATTTTGCAAACACATCGCTCTATCAAATTATTCTGTCTATTCTTATGTCTCACTTTCATTTTTCTCTCCATATAGCTGGATGCCCTGTCTTAGGACCACCTAAGGGATTTTAAGACAGAAGCTAGTTCAGCTGATCCTAGTTGTTCCTAGTATTTTTGCTACTATCATCCAACATACTTAACAAGTATTTACAGTACATGGCAGTGGTTGAAAGCAGTGGGTGCTGGTGGTATTGATGGATGTGCCCCACATCACTCAGGATGTGCACACCCTGTCAGACCACAAGTATCTCCCTGGGTCAGAGGCAAACCATTTGCCTTGCCATTCTCCTTGGAATGATTTTGCTGCCCAATTTCAAATGCAAAACAATACACCATGAAGACATAGGGAATCATTTAAACTCATTTTGACCTATCTGTTAAAAACGCCAGAATCTCAATAAAGTGAGGCTTGTATTCATAAGCAAAGGAAATGTTCTTTTGCCTGTTACTTTTGTACCTGTGTCAAGAATAACTTACAAGCAGTTCTCATGTGTTTCCTCAGTCTGCTGGTAAAAACATCATTTATTATTCTCTTTTTGTTAAGAACAATTTTATTAAGTTGAGATCTGTCTCCTATGGGAAATGAATGTAATTATCTTAAAGCCTCTATCCACATTCTCTGCAAGATCCCACAACAAATTCTTGTGGTTAAATAATTTCATCTGTTATACTGTGTCCTGAGGTACCAGGTTCGTTGTCACAATGCCTGGCTTTGCCCTTCAATATAGATGTATTTTTTATTAAATAGTCATGATGTTTACCTCTGGAAAAGACTGAATTAATTCAAGAACAGAAAAATCAAGCCAAGCAGAAATAACACTTTGGTTTTGACTATCCAGAACATTAGGAAATAACAGAATAAAATCAATCTCTAGCAGCAAGATTGGATTTTGGAGGAAGGAGAAGGGAATGTGGCTCTGAAAATATTAAATGAGGTAAATGCATAGTTTGGAAGAAATGAGTGTTATGTGTTTATTTTAATACTTCACTTCGGGGGGCTACATGTCAAAGCGAATGTATTGTTTATGACAGTTCTAGACTGACCAAGCTGGAAACCTGAATTCTTTATTTAATTACCAGCAAGATACAGCATGCATAAGAGCCAGGCAGTATTTTCATGTTTCTCCATCAGTGAATTTTGGTTCTGAACAAGCAGAGCATCCTGTCCTCTGGAACTGATACTGTCCCTGTAGGTACCTGAGGCTTCAGCCTAAGGCAGTGGAATACAGCAAACCCCCAGTGACTCTGGAACCACAGCAATACTGAGAGGGAGATGTGTGCATGGATTTACTTCAGTCATGTTTTGGGGATATTGTCTGCTGAAATTGCTGGCAAACACACAGTTATGGGTACTTTTATATTGGTCATCTGGTAGAACCTAAACCTCATCCTACTGAGTCCTGTTTCATGTAAGTACTGCAGTGTCTCTTTCCTGGAGTGATCCCTGCTAGTGGTTAATAAACACTCAGCATCTGATCACACAGAGAAACAGGGGAGCTCTACCAACATGACAGTAGAAATAGGCAAAACAGGTACTTTGTAGAGATTTTAGCCTTCAGCCAACTAGCTGAAGGTCTCATGGCAAGAGTAAGGACAGGTAAGAAGTAGGGATTCCCATCACATTTTAATAGTCATTTGCCCCCATGTTAAAACTGACAAAGATGATCAAATTTGAGTTTCAGCTGGGTGAATAATGCCTGACTGCTGAATTCCAGACTGCAATGTGTATCAGTGATCATCAGAATGGACTCAGTCTTCGTTGGTCTGTAAATGCTAATTTAAAGATATAAATCTGAAAGATAATTTCTATAATTCCACCTGGGGTAATGATAGCTTTTTTGGCCTTTCCTTTCTGCTAAGGGATCTGATATACTGTTATTAAGTTATTATTATTTTACTGATACAGGAATATTGGCTCACATCCAACAGGTTCCTAACTCTGAAAAATTACTGCATTTGCTGGTGGAAGTAATTGTGGGACTCCATATCATAGTCAGAGGAGTTGGCAATACAGACTTAGGAGGAAGTTTATAAAGTCTGGTAGCTGCCTTGCTGTTGGCATGTCTGTTGAATGAGACATAATAACAGGACATCTGTGATATCAGGAAATGGGAAGCTGCAGTTCCAGGCCATTCTATTTTATAAGCAACCTTTTATAGTTGCTAATCAAAGTGTATTCAAATCAATTCAAAGTTATTCAACTTTTTTTTTACAAATTTAGCCTTTGGTATTTTCTGATATAAACACTATGATAATGGGACATTACTCTGTGCAAAGACAGCAATAAGCAAATCTAGTGTTTCAAAAATGCTGAATTAAAAATAGGCTGCAGCGATAAATAAGATGGACATGTTGACGTGTTTTTGGGAGGTTTGTTTGTTGTAAATGATGCAAACAAATCAAGGGTAATTTGCAGTCACTGTGCTTTGCAAATCAAGAATTGGTAGTGAAATAGCAAAACATTACCCCTGTTGATATTAGCAATGACTACAGTGTATAATATTGCATAAGGATGGACTATAATCATAAACACATCTACAGAGATGATCCTCCTCAGGAACTTCCAGCCATCTAGAAGATAAAGGTATTTGGAAAACGGATATGTCAACTACTGTGGCATTATTGTCTGTGGACTTTGCAGGAGGAGTCCTCACTGGGTAGAGTACAACCACTTACAGAGACAGCCCCCCAGAACAACACAAACTGAAGTTGTATTACCTCTTTCCAATCACCCTTCCATGCTATTAATTGCCTCTGTGTGATAAGAGGGAGATCATGGTAGGAGAAACAGGCAAAGTCAGATTTGTCAGCTGAAGAGCCAGAAGGAGACAAGTCAGTAGCAGATTAAAGTGTGCCTAGGAAACTGGGCATGACAATGGAAGGATTCCTGTCTTATTTTCCTGTGCAGTATTCCACGTATTTGTGAAGATATGGCCAAAAGTATTCACCTTATTAGTTAAGTGATTTGTAGAGGTATGAATTCTCCCTTCATATTTTGTTATTTCCTTCATGGGCCATAGTTTTCCTTTGCTCTGGTATGGAGCTGATCTGCTAGGCAGCATTAGCAAGAAAGACTCATAACACACACCCATGGATTTGGATAACTTGAGATTAATCCTTAAATCTGGGTCTCACAGCTTTACTCCCTGCTATGTCTAGACTGTGTCAGTTGTTAGAAAGATTTCCACCTGAAGTTCTGAAAAATTTCTAAGGAGGCAAAGCCCTTGAAACCAGATATATGAAGTTAGTAAATGATAGCAGAGACCACAGCAGGTTCTGGTAGAGGAAAGAAGCACTCTCCAGGCTTGGAACAAGCTGTGGAACTGAGCTGAGCCCATGATTTTTAATAAGGGTGCTGGCAATATAATTGTAACATCAAACAGAAGTCAAAATGCCTCAGCATAGGTCAGCACTGATTCCTGGCACTGACGTATGGTGGAGGCATTTCAGAGGAGAAAGACCTGGCTGCTACCTGTGACATTTGTTTTACCTCGGGGGATTAGATGAGTTCTGACTCCACAGTACCCCCGTGTATTGTAGCAAATGTAAAACTAAATAAAGGCAGGCTTGAAATTCTTCCAAAATATATGACAATCTGGCTAATGCCAAGAGATGATATTTATTAAATGCTGCTGTGTAAATCTGACTTTCTGTACCAAATAACAGTATTATGTAGATGTATAACTGTAAATTATGTGTGTCTTCATATAACAAGGATGTCTTCTCTTGATATACTTTGAGATCAGTAACAATGCTGTTTCTTGACATGGGAATTATGTATCCATCTCTCCAGGCTGGGTTCATACATGGAGTCCAGGAGATAAGTGAGCCTATATCAATTAATTTCTTGTAATAAGATTGTTTATCTTTCATCTAAATGTGAGATAATTTACAGCTTTCTGTCCATATACTGATGTGTGAATTATTCAGTATTGTAAAGTACAACTTGTGCTTACCATTCATAGATTTCCTCAGAAATGTTTCCTCAAAGCAGCATAGCCTCATAGGAAAGCAGAGACCAAGGACTTTCAGAGGCTTCCCGTTCTGCAGCAAGCTCAGCTCTCCCTGTCACTCCCCACAGAGCTCCCTCCTGACAGGGGAAGATGCTTATTTGTCACCATGAGCATCAGCCCAGTGATTTATGCTACTTGAGCTCAGACGAACAGCCAAATCATATTTCTTTTCCTCTCACTGAATGAAAAAGAAACAAAAGTTCTGAATGTAGTAAGAGTTAGGTGTGCAGGGGGTGTTTGTGTCAACCAGTGTGGTTTAACTCTCAGTGCAGCCAAAGATCAAGGAGGTGGCACCCACATAACCCGGTGAATAGAGACCCAGCAGAACAGCTGGTGTCTTCACCACGTTGTGTGGTGAGGAGGATATGATGGGATTCATTACTGGCTGAGCATCACGAACCAATCCCCGTGGAATGGGGAATGTCTGTGCTCTGAGCACAACATTTCAGGTGTGCCATGCAACCCTAATTCCACGGTGTTACTGCCACTGCTGCTTAGGGATCCCACAAAATCAGCTATGACTGACTACTGGTACATGCTCAGCCCCTATCAAATGCAAAGAAAAACATGTCTTAGACCACAGTAAAATAGCTTTGCACTAAGACTCAAATATTATTGTTTTGTGTCTGAGCACTGAGAATAAAAGTAGTCAGATGGGCTGGATTTATGCATTCATTTTGCTGGGTAGACTCATCTTTCATCTGCATATACATGTAGAAAGGTAAAAGCAGGACCTCTTGCCACAATCTGCTTGTAGTGAGGCAGCAAGATCTTCACATAACCTATTCATGATTCCATTTGCTCAGCCCTGCCACAAACTGTTGGATACAGGGAAAACCCAACAGAATGTCTCAGCTCAGGAAAGGAAAAACCTCTGTGGTACAGTCAGGGCTCTTAGAAGATTTATCCCTATCTGCTCAGAAAACAACACTGGAGGTAACATCCAAGCCTTTTTGGGGTATATGAAGGTATGTTGCAGTCACCTCTTGCTGAAACTTTGGCTTAATCTGCAGAGCTGAGTGGTGAACAGCTCTTTTTCATTGGTGAAACTCACAGTAAATCAAATGCTTACCAGGCCACGGACTTCGACTGCGAGTATGAAAGCACCATCAATAAAACACCCAATATGATTAAGAAAACCCTCTCCTGGTGAGTCAGGCTCCATCCAGTCTTTCAGAAGTCTGTCGCCTTTGTGTTCTGTGTTGCTCAGTTGACTCCTTACCTCATGCTCCAGGCCTGAAAGCGTTTTCCTCTGCATGATCTGATATTGTGCAGTTTCCAAAAATCCCTGCAGGGGAAACAGAGATATCTGATGTCCCCTGCCTGCCCTCAAATGTAAATTTACATTTTACAAACCACAGAAGCTCATAATCCTTCAGTATCCTTTGTAATGCCAGGTTGTCTCCCCAGCTTGTGTTAATGTGCACTAATGAGGAACAGGCAATAGATTATTTGGAAGGCAGATAAGCAAAAAGCATGTCCTTCCAGATCTTTTAGAATAGGCTGTAAAAAAGCCCAAATTGTTTTGCTTGGCTGCAGTGTTGTGTTTTAAGGCAGCTCCTCCTGTTCTCTCAGGGATTAATGGCTGCACGGGGGGGTCACAGGATGATTTCCTGATCGGGTGCAAGGGCACTAGAGGAAGCCTCAGGTCACTCACTGGGATGCTGCAGCTTGGGGAGGATCCCAGGTGGTTTTTAGGGTGGTGGCGAAGGAAATGTGGTTGTAGGGGGTTGTTAGCAGGTGTGTTGTGTTGGTGAGGGAGGCTGAGGTACTGGGTTGAGCTCAGCTCACTACTGTCTCAGTCACAAACACTACCTCTAAAAAATGTGTTAAGAAAAAAGTCTGTAGGCAGTCCTGGCTAGGGGCTGTCTCTATACCTCCTTTTGCTTAAATTCATATTCTTTGTGGCAGAAACCTATGAATGAGCTAGACTTTTGGCACTTTCCTAGCCTTTGTTCCCTCAAATATGCCCACACTTTATGTTACGGGGACTGTGTGGGGAAAAAATAAAAAAAAATGTTAGTACTCTGGCCACAAATCGTATCTTTAAGCTGAGTCCAGCAGTCGTTTTTGAATGAAGGGAGATGAGGAGTAGGATTACAATGTGGGATTTACTGTCCCAAACTTGTTTTGTGTGTTTGATCCTTTGCCCTTCATTTATTGAAGGCGATGACCCAGAAGTATCTCTTGTTCAGTTCTGTGTTTGTGCTAATGAAACCAAGTTCTCTTTCTCTCTCCCTTTGGATAGGTCAACCCTTGAAATGCAGCCCTGGATGATGGACTCATCTCTAACATGATCTTTCCTCGGTTGTCTCCTTGCTCCATTGTGCAGCCCATAAACATAAAGTTTATTTGCCTTTTGCCCCAAGCCATATGCTTTTGCCCCATTTAATTGCTTGGTCCTGCAGTCATTGGAGCTACTGGAACTGTTCCCACTGGGGGCACAGTAACAACCCAGACACCCCCACACCCAAGCACAAACAAATAGATGCCACAGACTCCACCATCACCTTGCTGAGGAAGGCAGTGCAGGGTTCAAAACGCCCACTGCTGAACTTGCGTGCCTAAAGTCCACTGAAATCACTTGAAGCAGATAACAAAGTATCACGAACTTTCCCCCAGGAGGGAAAGTGGTAGGATTGATTTGACATAAAAGACTAGCTATCATTATTAATTCATAGTTTGGCAGATCTCGGGCATTTTAAGTGAATGAATAAATTCTGTATTACAGAATGTCCTTTGCGAAATTCGTGATTAAAAAAGAACATTTTAAATTAGGGTTT
Organism: Daphoenositta chrysoptera; assembly: GCA_013397915.1. NCBI lineage: Eukaryota > Metazoa > Chordata > Aves > Passeriformes > Daphoenositta > Daphoenositta chrysoptera. The sequence goes on along the minus strand of VZRO01007807.1, from coordinate 131,655 downwards.
CTTAAAGTCTCATGAAATTCTCTTTGAGAATATTATTAATTGTGCTGCTTTAGAAATTTCATTTCTCTTTTAGGTGCTGTAAGTTATCAAAATTTGCAACGCCAACAGCATTGAGTGGAACTGATAATTCTGTGAGCCTTAGATACACTACAAAGCTGTAGGTAATAGCTATGGACAGAGCTATGCAGAATTGGAACCTGCTCCCCACCAAGCCAGGGTGTCGTGGTCGTTATTATTTTATGTGTTCATTCTGTCTGCTGAAAGAACAGAAGTGTCTGGGCCCTGGCAAAAATATTAATATAAAGGCTGCGAGCTTCAAATTTGGCTTAGCCGGAGTTCATAACTGTGATATATGAATCAAATTAAGTTTATTTTGAGATTTGTTTCAGAAAACATCCACGTTTTTGAGCATCAGGAAAAAACTGCCTAATCTAATGTTCTTGGGAAATGCTAAAATGTTGGAGATCCTGAGCCTGAACTTTCTCCCCTTTGTCAAAATTGATTCCATAACCACCCCTGTGTCGTGCTGCCCTAGGAACAAAATGCAGCATGATTAATGCATTGAATTCCAAGAACATGCTTACACAGCTTATTGAAAAACACTGCCCTGGAAAATGTCTCTTACAGTACTGGATAAACAGGTTCTCCACTGCCACCCAGGGCACTGGTTTTGCCCAGTGACTGGGTGACAGGGGGAGGGTTAGAAAAGCAGTAACTTTCCAAATACCAGTAGCTGGGTGACTCACTGGGGACTACTGAATTTATTACAAGTCTTGATAATTAAGGTGGCCCAAAAGCATCCCCAGACAATGAGTGCAGGCTGCTGCTGCTCTTGCACCTTGCCATCAGCATCTGTGTGGTAATTCACAAGTGCTGAGACACAGAAGTCTCTGAAACCACTGAGCAGGTGCCAGTGTCTGTCTCAAACCCAGACCTTGTAGCTTTTATTCCAGACCAGCAAAGAGTGTCTAACAAGGCTACAGAAGCTGCCCTTTCATTCTTACTTTCCTCTAGACAGGAAACTTTGTGAATGTCTGCACGTCTCGCTTTGAGCATGACTATGTAGGTAACTCCTTGAAGTGTTGTCTCTCACCAAAGAATAAAAAAACTACTGGACATGAATGCCAAAAATATATTAAAATGTAACTTTATTCTGAGCACTGATTCTATTTCAATTGGAAAGGAAAGAAGGAACATGTTCCTAAATATCTTGTGTGTGGGATCCTGCTCACAGTAGGCACCTACCTATTCATTTGCTTGAGACTGAAACTTTTAGACTCCAGCAGCTATAATGGGAGTTTTAAACATTTAATTCACATACAGACATCTCAATTTCATCTGGAGCCGTCTAAATAGACTACCTGGAGTCTACATCTGAAGCTGAATCTCACTCAGGGTACTGGCTAACCTGGTGAAGAGAGCCTTCAGAGTTTCAATTCCTTGGCATTAGAAAAATGGGGGAGTGTTTCTTAGTATTTTTAATAGTAAAACATTTTGTTAATATGCTGTCTGTGCTTCATCTAGGAAATTACAATAATACAGTAATTAAGTTAAAATACAGGCTTTAAGTAGCAACATCTTTGTTATTCATTCCAAGTTTTTCTAAATAAACTGAACATTTAAAAGTAATCTAGTATATATGTATTGTCTTTTAATAAAGAGAGATTAAAATGATGTATCTTATAACAATTTTATACTCTTATAAGAAAGAGAGATTAGTCATATAGTTATATAGTTAAGTATATTTTACAATGAATTTATATATATTTTATATATNAGTATATTTTGCAATTAATTTTCTCTTTCAAGAATTCTTTCTATTTTATACAGAGGCATAACGGGTACTCTTTAATGTGTTTTGCAAGAGCAAAAATAGAACCCATGAAAAAAAAAAAAAAAAGCCAAAAATGGGGGAAAAAAGGCAAAAAAAAAAAGTATGAAAAAGGAAAGCCAGATCATGCTTATGGCTGGAACATTCTTTTCCTGGACATTTCATATTGCAAGAACATACTTATTTTTATTCCGTGCATTTGAAAATGAGATTAATGCTGATACCCAGGATTATGAAAATGCCAGGTTTTTTCAGAGCAATATTTCTTGATTTACGGTCAATGAAAGAGATGTCCTGATGCAGCAAGACTTTAAACTCTATTTTCTTCATATGGTGAGATTTCTGCTTACCCTTTTTGACTTCACTGAAGTTTCTTTTCATGGGTATCTTCCCACAACTGTATACAACTCCTTTACTGATTTTATGTGTTAATTTAATATTGAAATTACTCATGATTGCCTTTGGTTACTGAATGAGCTGAGTCTTTACACCTTTGTCTTCAGAATGACCACTTTGCTACATACTGTGCCATGACAAATGTACAAAGGTCCAATGTCAATATTTTCTTTCATTTGTCTTGTTTTAATAGTTTCTGTAGAGGTTAAGTTCAAAAGAAACATGTAATTACAAATAATATGCAATAGATTACATAAAAAAACCTAATAGAGTAAAGGCTTTTAAGTCTTGTAAGTAGTGTTAAAATTACAGTAATTAATTTTAGATTACGTAGTTTTAATAACAGATTTCTTTTTAATCAACCCTACAGCAGGGTTATTTACTTGCTGACTGCTTCTCCTATCAGATTGCTCTTTTCTTTCTTTCTCAACCAGTTTTCCTAGAAATTGCATCCAGAGACACCTTTTTGGGTCCATTTCCATCAAGAATTTTGCACTCTGGTGGTGAAGCATCCCTGACCATACCAGGAGCTCCTGCACAATAAAGGTGGTAACTGGAGCATCATCTGCCAGACCAAGGTGGGGGAAAAAAGGATAAGCAGCTATTCTCTTTAGCCTTGGAAAATTATTTACCTGAACTGTAGCCTGAGTGGAATGGTACCATTGTTACTGAACTTTTGGGAAAAAAAAAGAAAAAGTCCAGTACTTCCCAGCTTGGGTTACGGCCAGGGTGAAAATTTAGTGATGACTAAAGCCAGTGGCCTTGTGACCCTCTAGAGAACGATCCTAACCGAGACCCTTTGAGCTCTCCTGGACCACAGTGAGTGACCATCACCTCCCCATGAGTGGGACACCTCTCCGAGCTTACAGCCCTCAGGTGTGCAATATTCAAAGACCCTCTCTGGTGCAATATTGCAGGACCATCTCTGGTGGCAGGGCCTAGGCTGACACCTCCACACACACACCCACAGACACTCCTTGAAGTGCAACCCTGTATCTTGAGAAATGCAAAGGGATTTGATGTGTGTATTCCACTGAGCCTGAGGGGAATTTTTGATGGGTACCTTTACACAGGTAGACATAGATATTGTGTATCTCTTTGCCTTTGTGCATGTGTTTTAACTGATTACAGTATGAATGGTATTACTGTGACTCAGTGATTAAGTTTCTATTCTAATTGTAGTAAATCCCATTGAATCGCTATTTTTTTTAATGCTAAATTAGTCAATTATTAAGTGTTGCGAAACCCTTTCTATATCCTTTGCAGCCTAACCATTTTGCATCCCTGGTCTTCGTGTAAATAATTCTCAATTGATTCTAATCCAATTTTCCTATGTATGCTTCATCTATGTAGTAAGTGAGTGAACCTTGTCATGAGACTCTGTTAAAGCTACATTTACACAAATTGATATTAAAACCTGAGTTTTGCCAGTAACTTTGATGGTGATTGTTTAAGCATCTGAAACCAGTCATTCACAACATATATCATATTTACTTCATCAAAAGATTCTGACAATCTTTGGGTTTGTATATGTTTTTAAATTATTTGTCAAATTATTTGTTCACATTTCCTTTGGAATGAAAGGAACACTTAGAGTCTATTGCTTAGAATTATTTGCAGACTCAAATAATATTGCATTAATTTTTCCTTTCCTTTCATTTTGTAATGATGCCTTTTGCCTATCTCTGACTGAAAGCTAGTTTGCAGCAAACTTAATGTATTCAACAGAATCAGGAACATTAATTTCTCATGGCTGGTTTGCCTCAAAGTTAGGAGACTTCCCATAAAGGACTAATTTCTTGTGGCCAAAGGAAAGCTGTTGGTAAGTGAGTGTGTTGTTTGTGTTACATTAGTCTATAAATTTAGATTTTTATTTTTTCAGTATCCAAAATGAAGTCTGAAGCTTTGCTATTCAAATAGTGACTGCTGCTTTATTTGAAGATGTGAAGAAACCTCTATTTTTTTTCTTTTAATGAAGACACTGACCTTAGATTTTTCTTTGACCGCTATGAAGACTGCTTAGGACTTTAACCATTTAGTGGTATTGAGGTTGTGTGGTTGCCTGTTGAAACCTTCCCATAAACTATTTCAGGAATCAAAGGAAAAATTGCAGTAATAATAAATTCAAGCTAATTCCTGTGACTTCTGGCAGTGCTCTGGATACTGGTGCTTTGATGATGCAAGTACAATTGAATACACAAAAGAGAAAACAATTGATCTGGAAGGCTGCTCTTGAGCCTCATGCTGCTTGAATTCACTTAATAACAGTTAATTTAATTTCTTTATTAGTATTGACTTTTAAAAGTAATAGTTTTACTTTAGAGGGGAAAAAGCAGTAAATCTGGACAGAACTGATCAGAATGTGTACTTATCTGTCATGAAAATAACTTAGTGAACACAGGAGTAGTATTAGAAGAAGAGGATGGAATTCTGTTATTGAGAAGAAAATACAGAATAAAATGGAAAAAACTAACCTTTGTGTTACAACTCTCCCTTAGAGCCAGATTTCTATTTTAATTTTCACAGATTCCAGTGGGAACATATATTTAGAGGTTGTTTCCTGTATACTTGGTGTTTCTTACTCAGTAGACTCCCCTAATGGTTTTCTCTTTTCAAATTTTGTCATGCTTTTGTGAGTTTATTAGTGGCTTGGTGTGGTCTGTAATTGTCCTTTGGTTACATTCAGAATGAATTATAAACTTCTTCATTTTGCTTAGAAGCTTTTAGATATCCATTTGTGTCTCAGCACTGAAGTAATTACTGGGGCTGCTTTTACGTTGGTTTTCATCTTTTTGGGAAATCTTGACCAGCATACTTCAAATGTACAGCCATATGTATTCATGTTTAAGACTGCCTGACTCTTTATTTACTTTTAAAATGGGTGGGGGTTTTTTTGCATTTGTGTTAGCTAGCATTATAAAACACACAGGCCACAGCTCTAAGAGATAATAAATAATGTTTTTATAAATACATCAACAAGAAAAGGAGGGCTAAGGAAAATCTCCATTCTTTTTTGGGCACAGGAGGGAATATTGTCACCAAGGATGAGGAAAAAAGGCTGAGATACTTTCTTTGCCTCTCCAAATGTCTCAGCATATCTCTATAGCAGAGATGATCCAGCCCTCTGATCACCTCTGTGGCCTCCTCTGGACCCACCCCAGCAGCCCATGTCCTTCTTGTATTGGGTCTTTCCTCATTAATTTGGGATAGTGGAGCAGAACAACTGGAATCTCATAAATCCTGAAGGTTCAAAATTAAGGAAAGGGAATTGTCTGCATTTGCAGGCAGAGACTAAGACATTAAGTGTGACATTTACTCAACTGAGTGTGAGGACCTACAGTCCTAGGTGTCTGCATAGATCCATGTCTACATACATTAAGCTTGTTTAGAATTCCTGTGCAGTCACTTTAGATTAAGGTGATGAGGCCAGCAGCAGCCAGGAAACGATTCACAAAATTCAAAACCAGATACCACCACTAGCTCATGTGAATCAGATCCCAACAGTATCCACATGACTGCAGTGGAAGCTTTGTTGGCCATCTCAGAGGTAGAGCCCTCCTCAGAGGAAATTAGATCAACCCTGCCTGAGTTATCTCAGCTAAACCTGTGCCCATCTCCCCTGAAGTGCTTGAGAAAATCTGAAGGGGAGAGCGGAAGGTCTGGTGGCTTTGCACCATGAAACTCTTGCTCCCAGACCTAGACCTGGACCTCTTTGAGTGAGATACTGCCCAGATTCACAACAAAGGAGGATTTCTGTCCCCGAGGAGCTTTCAAGCTGACTGTAAAACAAAATACAGTCTTACAAAAAGACAAGCATTAAAGGAATGGAGAAATAGAAATGAAATCCCTGAAAACACAAGGGAAAAAATTACATAATGGAAGGCTATTTGTATTTGTTCCTAGGCCCAATGCTGATGTTTTGCTTGAAAGATCAAACCAAGGATTTGATGAGATAACTTTCTAAAATATTGTGGAACTACAGCCATGGAAAACATTTTCTGAAGAAGCACAGGTCAAAAAAAAAAAAAAAAGAATGTTATTATGCTAGCTTGCCTACTCTATTTTCTTGGATTTGATGGTAATGTGACTTAGCTTGTCTCTGAAAGCAGATGCATCTCACTTCTGCTTCAAAAAAACAATTCAAAGCCAGAGCAAATATCATCATTGTTTTAAAGCAATTTATCATCCAGCATTTACCTCTATCCATATGCCACTTAACTTTGAAGCAACTTGAACAACAAAATCTTCTCTAAAACATGTTTTATTTTCCCGACTAGCTTACTTTTAAAAAGATATTAAATGAAAATCTAAAGCCATGTGACAACACTATTAGATATCGCTGCAAACAATGAACTGCCAACTATCTTAAGGTATTGACTACATCTGGTGCAGTCTAATGAAAAAATGATTTCAGCAAATTATATTTCAGTTGCTATTACTTCCTTGTTAGAATGGAAACATCAAGTGAAGTAGATCAGTACTAATTGGCAGGAGAGAGAAGTTCACACGACATCTTGTAAAGAAAGGCAATAAATGTCCCCCTTCCATTTCATCAATCTGATTATTTTATAGTAGCAAAGAGAAAATTTGATTTAAAAAAATGTTTATTTCCTGTTTCTACAATGTACCTTGTTTACTAATACAATTAGTTTGACAAGCTGACACTTGAGTGTCTTGGTTTTGCTTAAAACTTTGTTTTTCTTTCAATGTTAACTGCTTCTGCCTTCCTCTTGTAGTCGATTCTTTTCAGTCTTTTCCTTTCTTTTTCTAGTGTCTTAAGGAAATTAGGCATCTCTAAAGGAAAGTTTAGAGGTTTTTCTCTGTTTCAGTGCTCACAGAAATGTGAAGAGGCTTTGGAACAAGCTAACCTGTGCCACATTTAGTGGGGATTAACTAATGTACTTTAAAATAATTTTCAGCCTACTTACCATTTTGTTTCAGTAATCTATTACTTTCCTCCATAGACCAGCACAAGGTTTACAATAAAAACTGATTTCATTGTTTTCATGTCACAAAATCCCTACGGCTTTCCCAGCCATTTGTCATCTTCAATTTCTACATTATGAATAAGTGAAAGAGAATCTAAAAAAAAATTATCTCTTTGTGTTTATGGTTAATGGTCTTCTCTTCCAGGCACCAAATGCAACTTATCTTCAGAAGAGTCTTATTCAGCATCAGGGGACGAGCACTGGGTTCCTGTAGGACACTAAAGAAAAAGCCTTACTGCTGAAGACAGCTATTAAGACAATCCAGAGAGATGTAAAAAAAAGCAGGCACCTTTCCTATGCTCACCTGGACCAATTCATCTCTGTCTTCAAGAAAATAAGTGGAGTAATGGGTCACTGTCTCTTTTTCCTTTGCGGACTGAGATCCAGAGACCCCTAAATTGCATTTTTTGGAGGGTGCCTGTGTGGCACACTCTTGGCAAGTGGCCTGTTTAACCATAGTTTCTGAGATAACAGCATGGGTGAGAACAGTTTATGCATGTATCGAATACATAAAACCAGCTGGGAGGCATTGACCCCAAACCCATCAAGTTAAAGTGGAAGACGAAAGATCAAAGAGTGACCAGGAAATTGCAAAGCTTTAGAAATGAAGGAAAAGACTGAAGAGAAGCATAAAAGAAGCATGAACATTTTTAACAGCACCAGAGATAATTGAGTGGAAACAGCAGGAATCAAAAGCTGCCCTGATAGCCTCACCTCACCTCACACAGGTGTTTGCAGCCTTGTGGTGGGCTTTCTCACCATGAGGGGGATCAGGGGGTTATAGGGAGTGACAAGGATTCATCCAGAGGTGCCAGTTAATTATATGTTCCTTAACTGATAGACATCTTCCGTCCTGAATTGGTTTAAGCCATGGGTAGCTTTTCCTGTGAGAGTTTTTGTGGCCGTTCCTGAGCATCAGGTAGGTGCAGAAGGAGTGATGTGCACTTGGAAGCACAGGAAGGGTGTCTTCTGGTGGGCAGGAAAGACATAGAGACTCTGCATGTTTGTAACATCTGCCTTCCACTCTGCAGTTTTTCTCCCTTTGTGGAGATGATTGGTAGAGAACTCACCAAGATGAATGTCTCTAAACAGTTTGTCTTCCTCCTGGCAGGCTTGTCAGTGGGAGTGAGTTCTGAGAGCTGCACTGAAAATCATCTTGAAAGGAGGCAAATCAGGGCAGAAAACAGAGAACAGCATTGGGAGATATGACTTATCTCATATACCCTGGCTAAATTTAATTTCAAGATGCAGTCACCCCATTAATGCCTGCTTTTAGGGCAAACAGACCCACAGGAGGACAAGTAACTGTTAGCTCTGAGGAGGTCCCAGGACTGGAGGCTGAGGATGTACAGACAGGAGAGCTGCCCAGTGTCAGTGACCAGAAGACATATGGATTTAATAGAGGTACTCAGAGGGAAACAAAGGATATCCCTCACAGGAGGAGTGAAATGTTGGAAAGGAAAAAACTACCCTAAAATGAGTAAGCTTTTTAAAGAGCCATTTAACACGAGCAGACAATGAGGTAAACTGTTATTAAAACACATTATACTAGAACCTTAGGGCCTAAGAGGACCATTCCCACACCTTAAAGCTGCTATATCTGAACAGAAGACTAAAGTGAAAAAAAGCCCCAGACCCATAAAACTGGCAGTGGTATCAACTTGAAAAAAAGATACAGCAAATAAAATACCGATGAACAGCAAAGCAGCCAGAAAAAAGAAAAAGACAGGAGCAACTTGGTGAAGACATAAGTGCCAATAATCAAAACTTCTTCAAACATATCAAAAAGAGGGAGCTTGCCAGAGCCAGTAGGATGAATAGACAATGAAGATGAAAATCTTTGATCTTCACTTATTGCAAGGGAAGGTGGAGAATTTATCACTGTTGCAGACGAGCAGAGACGAGGGTCATGGAAAATTGTGTCAGCCAGAATTATCAACAGCAAGCATTTCAGAAATCAATAAACTGAATGCAAACCTCTGAAAGCTGCTATTTTTCAAAAGAAATTCAGGTCTGTGAACTTCATAGAGTCATACACTTGACAAACTATTAAGCAAATAACCTACCTGCTGCTTGACCCAGGCTCAGAACCAGGGGAATAAAATAAATAGTTAATATGATACTGTAAGTGTCTTAAAGGTTGACTCAGGTCATCTTGGGAAAGACCAACCAGTTCTTCTGATTTTAGCACCAGCCAGATTGGCAAGGAACCGTAATGAGAAATGGAATTAATAAATATGGATGAAATTATAGATTTGGGATAAGTCACAGGAATGGCTTGTGAAACTATAAGTATTCTGTGAAGATGGCAATTTACTGGATAGGTGGACCTGTCATTCCTGTATACGTGGGATTAAGAAAATAGGTTGACAAGGCATTTCAACAAAAACTGCTGAAGAAGTTTTCCTTCAATTAACCAAAATAATGTTTGACTCTGTCCTGTTGTAACAACATATGTAGAAAATTAACATTTTATACTATTGTGAGTCTCAAAAGATATGTAGTAGGACGTATCATTATCAGGATATTCACAAATGATAACAAAAAAAGGTAAACAGTGGGGAACCAATTTTGCAGATTTTATGAAATTATTCAGGATAGCTAACTCTGAAGCTGAATTCCTGCAGAGATGCAGAAAATTCACAGTACTGAATGACTGGGTGAAGATCCAATGATATTCAGAGTTGATAAATGGAAATTAATCTACATGAAAGAACAAGAACTCTATCTCTCTGTATTTAATAGGAGACATACAAACAGTATAATCACACAGAAGTGAGACTTTGGGGTCATTCCCGGCTACTCTCTAAAAATGGTAATGGAAATTTCTTGTCAACGAGACATATGCACAGCACTGCTGTGGCAGAGAGTTAAATGACTAGTTCTGAGAAAACCCACACAACAAAATCCATCCAGATGGGTGATTCAAAATATACTCCCATGATATATTAACTACTTTCAAAAACTTTGTTGGGGAAAAAAAAAAAGAATTAAAACTGGATACAAAACTCACCACTGAAGTTTCTACTTTCTTTGTTGTTTTCTTCAGTAAAGCTTTTGCTTTTGATTCAAAAGCTCATTTGGTGATGTAATTGCTTTAGTGCAGTTCTGTGCTGAGGAGGAGAGCTGAGTAGCTGCTTTTAGATCTACTGCAAAGCAATAAGCAGTATTAGTTCTAATATTCTTGGAAGGCTTTGCCTTTCCATATATTCTTAAATTCTTCTTGAACTGCATACTCATATATTTCCTACCAGCTCCACTGGATGAACTAAAAATGCCATTTTGTGATGAAATACAAAATAGGAAAAATATTAGGTTTGGGCTCAGTTTTTTGCCATTTAAGAGAAATTCTTTTCAATCATAAAATACAAAGTTTTCAGATAGGGGCACAGTACTCCATTATCCATGACACCTTGCATCTCATATTTGCCTTATAAGTTCTTCTTAATTGATGATGTGTCCACTTTCTTGGACATTTTTCTATCATTATTTTATCTCTGTTCCTATGGATATATTGCAGGGACATATTCCAGCTTAAATAGGTCTGAAATAATCACATATCTGCTTCTAACTTCCTTGCTTGGAGAACAGTGAAGCCTTTTGTTTTGTTTTGTATGTTTCTTTTTTTCATGCACAGTACTAGCAACAAATATCATTAGTGTGAGCTTTGTCTTCTGCAGACACCATTTGGAACAAAATATCCCTGACATATGTTCAAAATTGTCATGAGGCTTCACAGATGTCAGATATTCTTCACACCCCAAACCTTGAATTCCTCAATCTGCAAAATAGGGTTATTATTTATTTCTTTGGACATTTGTCCTCCTGACAATACTCTGAGGATTATTTACTGGTTATTTTGTTATTGTAGGGACTACTGGACCAAATCTAAGTTAAACTACCCTAGAAATGCTACAGTCTCTTGGACCACCCTGTTTTCAAAAGCTCATTCAGAAAGTCTGAATACCCAAATAGGGCAATGACAACTGTGGAGCACAGACTTGGTTCCTCTTGGGAGTTGAAGCATTTCAGTGTGAGATTCCCTCCTTCGCTCATTCACCTCTTCCTAGGTTCTTGCCACAAGTGAAACCATTTCAGAGTGGGGAAAAATTAGATACTTGGACATTTTCTGCCCAACAAAACCCTGATCTGCCCTCAAAGCCCAGTCCATTAGTGCCTTGAAGAAGGGATTGCTGAATACACACATGCATTTGAGTCTGAAAACTCCTAATTTTTGGCTGGTGCACCTTTCACAGCACTCCCTTTCCTGGCAGATTCTGGGGCGACCTTTCTTGTTGTGCAGACCCCTACACTTTTAAAATACCAGACATGAGCTTGGTTTATTTTCAGCTGTTGGCCTGAGACTCCATGGTGTCCTGTGGTTCTCCAGCAGGGAAGCAGTTTTGACCCTTCTCCATGTGTGCAGGGCTCAGTCCTGGCTGCTGCTCACCCCTCTGGTACCAGACATGGAAATGGGGCAGAGCTGTCCAGCCTCCTTTGCCTGCATCTACACCAGGAGAGGAAAGGCCCTGCCACAAGTGTGCAAGGTCAGCAGCCAAGCACTGGAGGTCCTGCAGCAGCTCACCATCACGGGAGGTTTTGCCTTCTCACTGCCCCACTTCATTCACCAGCAGCAAAATACAGGTGTCTTGTGTTCAATTCTCAGGTTTAACCCCAGGTGAGAATCTGCCATTCATCACAGCCTTTATTCTCCAGGCCCCTCTAACCCTGATGGCTTCTGCTCTTGTGCCTCCCTGCTCCCTGCACCAGCTCTACCCTGCCATCCCACTCAAGGCCTTTTCCTTTGTCTAATTAATCTGTTCTTTACATCCCTCCTACAGAACTCTCCTCAGATCCCATCTGCACTGGTTTTGGGCTCCAATTCTTCATCCATCCCCATGGACAGGTCTCCTCCATACATTACCGAACTCCAAAAACATCCTGTGCCTGATTCTTAGGTTTTCCTCTCCTCTCCTGACTTGCAGTCAGTGGGGTGCTCCTCCAGCTGGGTGTCACAGAAAACGAAACCCATGTTCTGTGTCTTCTCTGTGTCATCCCATCCTCCTCCTCAAGTGCTGCAGTGAGAATGGGGCAAGATAAATGCAAAGCAGGTCCTTGGCACATTTAACCTCCAACTGCTCACTGCTAATGTGTGGAAGCAGGTTTTTCCAAAGGCTTAAAGGTTTTGAAGGAGCAGTTTTTCCATGGGAACATAAGAGCTTATGCTTTGCAGCAGAGCAGCCCTCACCCCTGGCCTGGCACGACCTGCATATCAAACCAGGGGCTGCTGCTTGTTCTGAGCTGCTCCTGTGCTGCCCCTGGTACCTGCATTCACCCAGGGAAGGCTTCCTGTCAAGGATCAACAACATCAAGAACTGCAAACCCAGTTAACCTTTTGGTTGTTGCACTGGGAGAGTTGGACACAGTAAAAGCATGGATTGGCAACACCATCTGCAAGGGAACAGGCAAGATCAATTATAATGGAAAACAATTGTTATAGCAACGGAATCTAAATCAGTGCCAAGTTATTGTGCTGTCTCCAAACCATTGGTATTCAACGAAATACACAGAACAAATCAGGCATTCATGTTTGAAATCTGTTTGACATAAATGCACCTTTTGTTGTCATGGTTAAATCCATGGAAGTTGATTTATTTTGAATATCAGACAATCAGTTCTTTAATAAAGTTATATAAGATGTCTCTCCTAGATACTTGAAGGTTTTTCAGAAGAAGACAGCTTAGTTGAATAAAGCACTTTTCTTATAATTTTTTGAAATGTTACAGAAAAAGGCCAGATAGGGCTCCTTCTTTGCCAAGGAAGTAATTTGATCAAACATTTTTTATGAGAGTATAATCTCTTTTACATGTTCGCATGAAAAAAATGAAGAGAACTTTAAAAAGTACTGAAAGTTCTTTGCTGAAGTTCTGCCCTTAATCACAGTTATCACATATTTTAAATGTTTTCCACTTAAGGTCTTATATGTGTGCTAGACCACTGGATACTGAAAGGAAGCATAATCACGTGGTTTTCCCTCAGGCTTTAAATTTTGAAGCTAGTTTGGAGAAGAAACAGACATTTTTGCTTCTCTTACTCAGGCTTCTGAAAAATGACAGCCTGTGCATCCTGTGGAATTTCAGTTATTTGGACCTAGGCCAGTGCATGTCAAAGTTGCAATTAGTCAGTGCTTGTAAGAAGCTGCACAAAATGATGGAAAGCTTTCCTGGGGATGGAATAGCATTATTTCTTACTGTGACTTGTTAAATAACTCCTGTAGCACATTGCTATTCCAGTGTGCTGAGGTTGAAATACCTTAGTGAAACAGGGCCTGGAAAGAATTTAAAGCCTGCTATTAACTAACAAGTGTTTCCCACCTTGCTTTTACCTCCCAGGACAGCAGGCACTGGCAGTCCTGGCAGGGGAAGGCGGAACAGCAGCTTTTGGGCAGGTGCAGAGCTCCTTGGCAGCACAGAGCTGTGTCCAGCACCACGCCTTAGCCCCGGGTACCTTCCCTGCTTTCTGCCTGACTTGAGAGCTCCTGATTTGGGCAACCCAAGGCAATCCAAAGCCTGCCTCTGCTGAGGCTATGACATGGGAAAACAAATAGGATTTCTTGCAGAAACAGGCACTGTGCTGGTCACTACGGGTTGGCACCTTGAAGGTGGTGCAGCCTCGGTCTCCACTGTCAGTGGAGGCTTCCAAAAAGCTGAGAAGAATGGCAGTGGGCTCCTGGATGTGCCTGTGACAGGAGCAGACACTGAACAGCACAGAGAACCCCTCAGGGTTTGCTGGTCACCTAGTTCTATCTTTTATTCTCACTACTCTTCTCACCTCAAGGTAAATATCGTGCAAGTAGGACCTGAAAATAAAAACCCAGAAATTTTTTAAATTGCATGTTCCTCTAGGCAGCAACTTGTTCTGTGTTGTATAAAGCATCCAGTGCTCTGGTCCCCTGCAAGATGAAAATAGTTCATAAGCAATGTAATTTGTTCTCTCTGTTTTCCTTTGTATTTCTGAAATTGTTTCTTCTGCCATTTATTCAGTTTTTCTTATGAAGCGTGAAGTAACACATTGAAAATTTTAATTTTATATTTGAAATATGCTTAAAACTCAGATGAAAAAACAGATATGTACTTCTGGAGAAAAGCATCATTCTTGATCCTGTTGGCACTTTGGATCTTTCAGGATACATGGATTACTAAAAGTTCATTGATTGTGTAGCATTTCTTTCTGGTCCATGACAAAATACAGACATTGCAAACACTCTTGAACCTCTGGTGATGGGTCATTAAAATGAAATTTTACCTATTATTTAGGTAGAGAACAGATAAACATTTACTAGAAAAAAACCCTAAATTCTTTAAAATTCATCCCATCAATAACTTTTGAAGACTGGCACCCAGGAAACCAGCCTACCATCTTTGATATGAGCAGTGTGTCACCAGTAAAGCCCTTGAGAGCCAGCAAGGGTGATTTTCAGTGGCAGAACCAAGTTCCCTAGTGTGCTTCTGACTGCTTTGGACTCCAACCTGATCATCTTTTTGAAAGACTTTTGTACTTTGTCGATGTCTGTGTTTCACTTGCACCCACTACACACTCCACAAACCTCTGAGTATTCACACGAGTTCTTCAAAATCACACCCTTGTAAAAGGGGAGTTGCTTGGGACCTCTGAAGGGTTTCCTAGCAAGGGCTGGCACACACCAATGTACTGCTTTTCTTACTGCGTGAGGGCCACTTTGAACCTTTCACAACAAGTTTTAAAGTCTCATTTTTTTTATCTCTGTGGTCACAATATAGTGGGCACAACAGCACTGATACCATTTTTGTAAGGATGTGCAACTCTTGATCAGTCTTTCCTGTAACAATATGATTTTTTTCTATCTGCAGGGTGTTTTTCATTCAAGTAAGATATTCATTATCATCATCACAAAAATATTCTCACCAGCCTTCATTCTGGATATTTCCCTTTTCATCCTTTCTAACCCCAGTGTCTACATGTCAGTTCAACTGTAAAATTGAAAATATTTAAATGTAAATGAATTTTGTGTCACTAGTACCCTTTTTGAGAAACCCAGCAGAGAAAGTTGAATGGTTTGGTTTTTTCTCCTGCCAACATGTCCATGAAAAAAAGCTCTGCTGGTGGCTTTATGAACAATATATCAGGGTGCTATTGGAATGGAAGAATAAACCAGTTGAGGGAGGAACATAAAAATAAACAAATAGATTGTACTTGGAAATCTGGAGACCTTTCTGAGAGCTAAATATTTTTAAATATTTGTAATATCCACCTATCTCCTATTCTTCCAGTCAATATTGTACCCTGAAGTTTTTAATGTGCTTGGGGTAAAAGAAAAGCATAATGCTGAACAAGAGTGAGAGATGAGTTTTTGAGATGTTTCTACTTGGACATTGAAATTAAATTATTGGGGAAAATGGTAAAATAGATCAAATTAACTTTTCATCCCATCCTTTTTAGAAGGCTGTTCAGGAGAATATCCATGTGGAAATCAAGGTTGGATTGGAGGTGCAGCCATTCCTGATCCCAATTCAAACATTATCTAAGAAGCAAAAACTTTATGAGTAATTTCTAAGATTTGGTTTTGATGCCTGTGTGTAAAAGTAGTGTATACTGAACTTGTGATGTTATTGATGAAGTTGTTATAGCAAATACACACATCCACTATTAATACATTTCAGTCCATAAAGAAAATTCATGTAAATAACAAGTAGTAGGGATAATTAATCTACTTCTGCAGCTGGATTTAATGAGGCAGAGTGAACAGAAGAAAAGGAAGATCTAATGGGGAAAAGTTTAAAAGACAGATTAGAATTTTAAAATATATTCACTGAATTTCTTCTTCTTAGAAGCACGTCATTCCCCCAATGAAAAATGACCAACATAAACTGGTACTCTGTGTTATTCTGGATAAGGGTAGAACTGCACACAAAAAATTCTAAGAGAAACAAAACTTAGGGCTAAGTTTTGAAGCCAACAACATGAAGGATAAAAATCCTACTGATTTCCTTAAGCCAGGCATTTGCTTCAGAAGGAGCCGCACAAAGGGAAGGGATACACAGATAGAAATTCTGTGGTGATAAGTGGCGCTCAGACACACAAAACATTTTTCAACTGAAATATAATGGAGAAATTGAAAAATAACAGACATAAAGGTTGAGGTACAGTATTTAGAAAAACAAAAGTCAGTAATAGCACTCTAGCAGTGATGATGCTAAGTAATATCGAGAGTTAGCAGAAGTCTCGAAAATAAAATGCCCAAGCAATTACTGAGAGAAAACCAAACAAGAATAATGAGTTTATTTTTTCACACACAACACTATAGGCAGCTAAAGACCAAAGAAGAAATAAAAAATAAACAGATCACAAAAAAATGAGTGAGTAGTGGAAAGAATATGCACTTGTTTGTATTACATTTGAAGCCATTGCACTTTTGTGAATCTGATCATTGCAATTCTTGGCTGCCAGAGAGAAGAACAAATTGAGAGTGTGAGCCACTTATTTGTACAATCTAATGAAGTACAAGGGTTTTGTGGTTAGAGCAAAGCTGTTTGCTCTTGAGAACACTTGTTAACAATGACCTGTGTTTGAGAAATTAAAGACATCAGATATTTTCTTTTTTTCCCTGTCTTCAAAAGTGTAGTAACAATTTTGATTGGCTGCCAATTAGGAAAAATGTAACTAACACACTACTGGCTAAATCCAGCAATCCAGATTTCACTGAAAAAGGGAAAAAACTAACAGTTGCTGTGGATTTTTCTGGCGCTTATCTCACTCGTTCCTTCTGCATTTTGATTATTTGCAAAAAGACTGATGATTTAGACACACATGCCGAAGTGTGGCTTCTTTCTGCATCCGAATATTAGAGAGGGAAATGTTCCGTTGTGCAAAGCTAAAATGAGTTCTATCCATGGATAGATAATTTTAAATCTGAGGGTACTTATGTTATACATGCAGTCATTCATCTGTAAGCGTCTGTCTTATCTTGCAAGTGCAACTGGGATGGAAAATATAGAGAAAGTGTCTCCCACGGTGCTGGAATTTTAACTCCTCACAAATCCCTAACCCAGCCTAATTTCAGCATCTGATTTCTTGCCAGCTCCAACCCTAGCAAAATAAGGTTTCAGAATTTACTTTAACACCATGATCACAAATCAGCTCCTCAGTGTCTCTTCTGAAAGCTCAGTGTGTTAATAAAGGAAGTGACTTTCATGCCGTCAAGTTCCTTAGGATCTCTAAGCAGGTATTTTACCTTCTTTGTCATTGTCTGACACATTCTCTCTCTTTTTCCCCCTCCTGTTTTAATCTATTCTTCTTCTCAAGAACGAGTGGAGCAATGCTACTGGAAGCAAACTGAAAATAGAGAGCTGTTCAGTGCATCCAATAAAAGATCATCTGGAAAAGACCAACTGCATGTTACTTTCATAACCATTCAACTGAGATTAATGAAGAATGATATCAGTACTACCAATCACTATTCTGTGGATTTGTTTTTCAAAGGAAAATTACTTTGAAATGTCTACCCTATGCAAAAGAAATTATATTATATACATCTAAATTCTATAGATTTTTATAGCTATAGCTCATTATTGGCCCATTTGCAGTTAGATTCCAGAAAAAAATCTGTTTCCTGAGTCTTGGTGTTACCAGAGCCACATACAATATTAATTCTGTAACAAGCCATGGAGGAAACTTAGACGTGGGGTTACAACTGGCATTATAATAAGAATTTCTTCCACTCACTGACATTCATAGGCACTCTTCTCTATCAGCTACGAAATGGCCTTGAGTTCCAATAACATTAATTGGAAGAACACACAATCAGCCCAGAAAAGGCTCAAGAAACAAAGATATCGAGAGGACGTATTTGTAATTCTATGACCAAGGATCTTCTTTTACTTCCATCTCTAGTGTCTGGTTTTAAATCCCTGCAAAATCAGTTGGACTCTCTTGCTCAACTGCAACAATATTTTATAATGATCTTTATAATAAATTGCTGTCCCTGTCATTTTTAGTTTCTGCCTGTGTATGAGGCTACCTACAGTGTTAAATTTCATCAGAACTCACAAATTCTCACTCCAGGGTCCTGAGTAAAGGTAATGTGAATGGCTCAAATATCTGGAAACAATCAACTGGGGAGTCATTTGGTGACTGTGGAAAAGTAGCAATGCATTCCACAAGCAGGTACTTCCACATGCAGGCTGTGTAACCTGTTGGCCCAACAATCCCTCCCCATTTATCTTTTTCTGATGTCATTGGTAAAAAGGAATATTTTATATTTACACATATTCAAAAACCTTCTTCCAAACTCCTTGAATGCTGCAAAATGCCAGATTTTCTTTCTACCTCCAAGGAAACACTTGGGTTTGACTCATAACATATGTCAGTGTTCCCCTCTTCTTTTGACATGTTATAGATCCAGCACTGAGACATCAGTGGTAATTATCTCATTTCTGGTGATAAAAAAACAATGAGAGAAGGACAAAAACTGCCACACTGAAGCACAGAGAAGTTCAGTTATGCTATTTATCTCTGACACGGGTCAGCATCAAATTTAGGGATGTACTTGAAAAACAGCAGTGTACAAATCTAGAAGTAATTTTCTGGCTGCTGTCATCTGATATTTTATTTATGCCGGAAAACATGTGGATAAATATTTCTTACATGTGTGGCTTATGTATATGACTTGAGAGTATCTTTCTACTCATATAAGCTCCTTATCTTTTCCAAGTCCCAAATATGCTCTTGGTCTCGCGGATGCTGGGTAGCAATTCTTCAGAGGAGCAATGCCCGAATAATTGCTACGCCGTCATGTAAAACCAATCGCAGACAAACGATGCCATTGTAGAGCAGATGTTTAATGTGGATATGGTAGTAAACATGATTGCTTTTTATTTCTGTTCTGCTCATCTTAGGCTCCGAAATTTCCATGCAGGAAACTATGCAAGCAGGCTGACAGCACTGTTGATTTTACTATTCTTATTTATGTGGAAGATTCTCTTGTCAGCCCGTTATTACTGTCATTATCCTTGACTAGGATTTAATCACTCAAGATAGAGCAGTGACTTGCCACCTTTCCAGCCACTGTGTACAATTCTGAGTGGAAATGAGTGAGTCCAATTCAAAGCAGTCAGTGTGATTTTAATCAGTCAGGAGCTGCCAGCCTTCTAAACACAAGGGTGTCCCTGGGTCAGCAGATGGACAAATACTTCAGTAGCTGTCAGTGCCTTGTGCTGTGTTGTTCATTTGTCAGGGAGCAAAACAGCCTGAATATTCAAACACTGCAATAAATCACAGCAAAGAACGAGACTGTAGGCTGGAATTTTTTTTTACAGCGCTTGGTCCCTAAAGTAGCAGGAACGTTATTGCAACAACTGTGTTTTGATTAAAATTTGTCATGTGGATGCACAGGTCTGGCTTCCGAGGCTCCCAAATCATGACTGTGAAAAATCTGGGGATATTTGTTAATTGTACTTTGGTGTGTGTAAAGACACTTACACAAACACACACACATAGACACATGCACCCACAACACACATAATTTACATGAGTTATTATTATAAGACTTGCCTATGCATGAAAATTTGTGTGTGTGTGTGTGTGTGTGCATGTGTGTGTTTCAACTGAAAATATAACTTGACTCCCACCTCTCCAACTGACCTCTTACTCCTGACAATATATAAATTCTCTCTGCAGGTTGAATAAAAATGAAGCTGCTGCAAAAATCTGTAAGTTTTCCAGACTTTCTTATTCTATAAAAGCACAAAACCAAAACGTTTCATAGTGTTTGGCTCAAAAAAAAAATAAAAATCAGAAAGTGGGTGATGGTGGCAAAGGCACCTTTCTTTCGTACTAAACAGAGGTTTTCTCCTTGAGCTGGGATATTTTTCCCAAATTTTTTACTGGAACGGATACATTTCTACCACACATTTTTGGTTCCTAATAGATTTGGATCAAACCCCCATCAGCTCCAGGGAGAAATATTTTTCTTGGAGTATGTTTACACTTAAGGGGCTGAGTCTTTCTGAAACAAAATAAGAATTTAACAATTTATCTGATTAAATAGGTAGCGAAGAATTTGTCCCTAACAGCATTTGAGTTAGGACCAATTTGCATTTTCAGGTGCTAATTTTCTGAAATATCTCACTATTCATTTCTGCATATTCCATTGTTATACAGATGATAATTTTAATTACATATTGGAAAGGAACCTTAAAATCATGATGAAAACACAGGAAATATGTGTTAAACCATTTTACTGATGACAAATTAACACAAGATGCAAAAAAGTGTCCTTAAATTTTCTAGGGACAGAGTTACCTAAAACCTAGTCCAAGCTCTTCAAAAGAGATGGGCACTTCAATTGTTAAAGTGTCAACTCTTCATGTGTCAACTTCTTCTTGTTTGTCCAGCATCTCTCCACTTTTTAAAATTCAAATGTCTCCTCATTTTTAGGATTTATCATGGTAAGCATTTAATTCAGTTGTCCTTACCACAAGAATTGAAATTCCACAGATTAGATGGATGTCTCCCAAGAAATTATCTTTATCTTGTAATTTCCTTGTAAACTCAACAGCCAGGCCATCCCCTCCTAAGGACAGGTCTGTGGTTGTGTTTGACACTCCTGTGTTTGTCCCCCTTTCTGCTCTTGGTGTTTTCCCCACACTGTCTCATCAACACCTGTATTTGCCTTTCAGCTCACAGGCCTTTCTTCTTTTTGTGAACCATTTACCCATCTTCCACATTCATGCCAACAGCATTTCCAAGTAAAGAACTGAAGCAGAAAAGGGAAAAATGGCTCAAATAATCTTTTTTTTCTCACAGACTAGGAGAGAAGTTTTCCAGACAATGGTGTGCAACCATTTAGGTTTTAAATTTTTTCAAATTTAAAGTCCCACCCTAAATTTTTGAACTAAATTAAACCTGTCATATTCCAGTCTTTCTTCAGGAGAGCATGCATGAATTGGAGTAACATAAGAGAAGCTGACGTTTCAGCATGACAAAAGCAAGGAAGCACTGGAAATTGAGAAGACAGGCTATAGTTTCTGAAACTAATTGTCGAAATCTAGCACGTTGTATACTTTGAGCTCTGCAGAAGCATCTGAACTTTTGAGAGCTGACAAGAACAAGAAATGCTCTCTGAACCTGCAGGGGATTCTGATGAGATTCAGTTCTTATTAATAATCTCTTTCAGTATCATCTAACCTTTTTCTGAATTTCTTTGCTACATCTGTGAGTTGGACAGAAGTCAGTGTATTTCACACAAAATGCTCCTTTTGCTGTTACCTCTTAGCTCTGTCCTGCCTTCTACAAATTCTCACGGATGGTTTCAGTGCAAAAATGTGGGGTTTAGATTCCCATTGAAGTTTGACAGCACTTCCACAGTTAAATTCACCACCATAAAGATGAACATTTGAGTCACCAGACTAGCTATTAACAGCAACACTGAGATTCTACCGAATTGGTACGAAATGGCTCCAAATGTTTGTGGGAAAAACTGGAGCTATAAAGAAATTTTGCTGCCCTGTGGTCTCCAGCTCCAGCTTGCAAAGCAGCAGCAGAACAAATCCTTAATTTCTCTGCAGAAATGAAGAGCAGCAGGAAAGAGGTGACAGGAGGTTGAAGTGCCCCCAGGAAGGATCAGCACACCAGGTTCATCATAGGGCAAGAGAGAGCACAGATCACCCCTCAAGCAGAGTTTTGAGGATGGATCATGGATTCCATACAAGCAGTGCAGTATGGATGGTGAGATTTAGGTAAAATACATGCTTACGAAATGAAAAATAAGCCCTTTACAAAGACAGTGCAACCTTTGCCACATTTCTCTTCAGGAAGGCTCACCTTAATCTTATTTCTTCTCAGGTCCATCAAAGACCATTCAAGACCTGCTGACATCAAGAGACACTTTGATGAAGCAGCATTCAGCAAATTAGCAGCCAGGTAAATCTAAGGACTAAAAAAGCCCATCACAATGACCTTCCACCACTGCTCCTTCCATTCTCAGAAGCAGAGAGGACTCTGGCTCAGTCTTTCACTCACTCCTGTCATCAGGCAAGGGTGGCCTAGAAAATCACCTGTTGCCTTAGGTATAACAAAATTACTGTTTCATACATGGATATACTAGAAAATTTGCTTTCATTTGCTAGTGACTTTAGTTTGTGCTAATACTTTCTTCACACTCAAGTTTTCTGAAATTAGAATAAATTTGCCCTATAAGGCCCTGGATAGACACTGCACGAGAACTCTGCTGTTGACCTCAGGTAATTAAATATCTCTTGCCACTCTGGAGCACTTGCCTTTATGATAGATCACAAGGTACCAGTGCTGGATGTAGTATAAAAAATAAGCAGATAAAAATTCTCCTTTACAATTGCCTGTGAAGTTACTAGATATTAAGCAAAGTTTTTCTGAGATAAACCATTATATCCTTTAATCTTCTTTACATATATTTTCAGGCACCTGCAAAACTCCAGTCTGGAAGTTATTACCTCCAGTTTTTTCACATTGCAACTTTTCAGTATTCATGGGTATTTCTGTGTCTTGTGCATCTTTTGCAGATAGAGATTTGTTGTAGTGAAATTTTCAAAAAATTAAATACACACACAGGCACACACATGCACATACATATATAGATATAAATGTATAGAAGAGCATGATTTCTTTTCCTCACTTATGTTCTTCCAAAATAGGACAGACCTACATTTGTTCATGTGTTTAAATTCATTTTTTTCACATAGTTGGCTTACTCATCATGGACAAGACAGCCTCTTTTCTGTTCAAACCTTCCTTTTTAGAGCAGCCACATATTTGTGAATCATAATAAAAAGTAGAGAAGGAAGTAGTGCTTATTTTACATTCAGATAAGATCCTGGTAAAGGATTTCACTTTAAAAAGTGAAGAGAATGAACAGTTGGTGCTACTTCATTAAACCAAGATGCCATTTGCCAAGGAAGTCAGGTTATTGCAGTAACACTTTCCTGGTCATTAGTGGTTCACAACCATTAAAGATTTTCTCCATTTTCCAGATGTCAAGGCTGTCTCATTAAGAACTGCAAGAGGAAAGTGCCTTGATTTTTCCCCTCAACACAGAAAACTGACAGGCATGGATGGCTAATTTCAAAAATGAATTTTCAACCAAAAGGAACTATTTCCAAAGTTAAAACCTGTGTGACAATCAAAAGCCATTCTCTATCTAGAAAGACAAAAACTTTTCTATTCTAATCTTTTTTAACTTATTTAACAACACTGCTCCTACCAAACTCTTACTGAAATTAAGGAAAATTGATCAGATCCATCAAATGTTTCCCCTATGATGTTAAGAGTTGTTCCAGCTCAGTGGGACTCAATATTCCAAGTAATCTGGTAGGAGGTTGTCAGTTTATCTTCAGTTTCCAGTGCCTTCTGTTTTCACCTTTTTTACTTCTGTTGCATGAGAAACTGTCATTGCTGCTTTACATTTTATGCCAAGGAGAATGCGTTGGTCTAAAAAATTACAGAATATCTTTAGTAATTTTTGAGCAGATTGTTGTGAAACAAGCTATGAAACTCAGATCCTAGCTTACTGGAACACAGGGGAATTTACTCTTGGAAGCTTTCATTTAGCAATGTTTATTTTATTCTTCAAAGATAAGTGTTCTTTCGTCTTAGATGAAATGTGTGATATGTCAACTGAGTCAGAGAAGTGGAAATTCTTTTATTTAGTAGTTTTGAAAGGATGTTTTCCACAGCATATTGTAATATTTATGTGTTTTATATTGGTTTTTTATTCTTTTTAAAATAGATATAACATTCTTTGTAGGGAACTTGAACTGCAATGTCATGCAGGTATAAGCAGCTGTAGGTCTAAATATTTTTTCAAATAAACATGAAGTTGTGAAAAACTTTTACAAATTTGTGACTTAAAATCGATATTCTCTTGGCCTCTGGCATTTCTGTGGTTTGGTCTTGGTGTGGTGATTTTTATTGTTGTCTTTGGCTTTTCTGGGCTTTGTTCTGATGATAGATTACTTAAAACATTCCTTGTTTCATCCAGGTTTTGATGGCCTTGTTCTTTATTTTTCTGAACATAAGTTGGAATATTAAGTTAAAAGAAATATCATTTAAGAAATCTTAACTCATCTATTAAAAAGAAAATAAAAGTTTAAGATGAAATACTAAACCCAAATTTTTAATTTGAACATTAGGAGATATGAGCAAGAGAAGTTTGGTAGGTATCCAGATTATACTCAGATTTAACATGACAGAGATATCATATGTGGAGCAAAACTACATGGAAAAAGCTGTCACTCACCCCAGATTCATGATTCTTCAGGTGCTGGCCAACTCCCATCTCATAACTGAAAGCTCGGTTTCAAACTGAAAGTTTGAAATTTTTCATTAAAATGTGTGAGGTCACAGATCCAACACAATCAAGAGGATTTTCCTCCTGTAAAAATCTGGGTGAGTCGTGTTGTCTGCCTTGGGTCTTGCCAGGAGTTCTGGTGTCTCCGACAAGGCACAGAAGTGACTGTCAGGGTGCCAGGAGGAGAAGCTGACAAAAACATCACCACCACCAGGATTTATCTGAATAGATCTGCATCAAACATGACAGCTTGGGTAAGTCATCAAATTCCAAGGAAGAATGCTTTCTCTAGAATTTTCTTTTTTTTCAAACCAGCTGTAATAAGGAACTTCTGCAAATAACAGGTTACAAAGAAAAATGCAGAAACATGGTAGAAAAAGAGTAGAAATCTGGAAGAGAATATCAGGAAGCTGTACAGAGGAGGGAAATTCGTGCCTTCAGTGGATGTGAACATGGATCACGGTGCTGTTTCTCTTCACACCAACATGTAGACACAAAGACACATTTATACTTGAGACCATACATGAGCTGTTTCTTTGTGTATATACAGACATGCAGATGTAAGTTTTAAGGTTCAGCGCTTCTCTTCCATCCGCCCTTCCACCCAATCTTTACATGTATTTTAAAATTTCAAACTATCTAATGACCTAGATTTTTCCAAAAAGAAAATTTGAGCAAAACATTATACATGTTGTAAAATGAAGCCATGGAGTGAAAGTTTACAGTGTGTGTTCTGGATTCAGGCTATGCAATCAGAGTGGCATTTCTGGCCTGGAAAACCATTGAAATTATCTGGCTAGCATTTCCCAAGCAAATTGATTAGAGGTTGGATATCTATCATATTTTTTCATGAATTGTCACTCTGAAATTCAAAGAAGTCACCAGAATATTTCCTGCAATCATAGTGGACTCTTGTGCACCATTTTAGAGCTGAAACTAAGGAATTTCCTTGATTAGTTTTTAAATAATTGAAGAGATGTGTACAGGTCAGATACAACAGAAAATTGAGGGCGAACAGAGGATGCTTTCAGAACATTACTGGACAATTTGGCAGTGACATATACTTAGAATTACACTACTTACAGAAATTCTTTTCCCTGAAGAACGCCAGAGTATGTATTTCAGATATTACTTATGACCTCAGAAGAACTGACTACATTTAACTGCCCTGCACTGTTGAAATCTGTGCTCCGAAGGATATTGACTTGGAATGACCGAGTTGATAGCTTCCCCTTTAGAGATGCTTCCACAACAGTTTTTCCAGGATTTCTCTGTATCCAATAGTTACAGTGAAAAAACCACAACAGACAAGTCTTCATGTCAAAGTAAGTTTACCAACAGCTCTTAAACACTGGAAAACAAGGTTTCAGGACAACTCCAGTTGGCTTCAGTTGGTCCTTACAAACACCTCATAGATCTGGTCATCATACACATCTATAAAAAAATCATAATATGCCAACAGAGAGTCCAATTTACTGTTGTGTCTCCCCCAAGCTGAAAAAAGAAAGAAAAAAATTTGTGTGTGAGCCAATGACACCTTTGAGAGAAATCTGCTTTAATGAAAAGATACAGACAAAAGCACAAGGCCACTTATCGACAGAGACTCTGTGTTGTGCAGTCATGGAGGCATTTAGGGATATAAACTCTGTGTCTTTCTAGCCAGGTTTTTCTTTTAGCTCCGTCCTTAAATTAAGTTTACAGCTGATTGAAGATGACAGGTTGTCAAACTGACAGTGACCTCTTGGTCCAAACAAGAGCTGTCAAGAGATGACAGCCTGGTCCCTGCCAGCCTTGCTGACAGAGACAAAGGTGCCACTTGTAAAAGTCTGCCTACCTGTCCCACCACGTGTTTGTGAGCCACTGGGACCCAAAGGTAAATAAAAGGATCAGCAAGAGTCTGTGTGAAAGCATGAAACAATGGTTCATGCTCTGACCAAAACTGGCAGGGATAACACAAACTGACTCAGTGTCTTCCACAGGCAGATCCAGGTGAATCCCTGTAGGGCAAGAACATATCAATATCTTTTCTTTCCAACTGACAGCCCAGCTGAAATGGGGAAGAAAAGAGAGAAATGAAGGCAGAAATTTATGACGATAAAAGATTAAGAAGAGGAGAACACCGAGAGGAGTTAAAATGACTTTTACAAAAATATTCACCTTGACACTGGTCTGGTGAACCAAATGGTAGATAGGCCTGCAATTCCTGGAAGCAAAGTTCAGAAATGCTCTTGCTCCTGTGGTAGTGGCTTTGCAGCAGACACTCTCCACATCTTTCCAGGTTAAGCAGCTCCTGCACTGGGAATTTTTCATCACTCTCCAAGCTCCAGCTTGATGGAATCACTGATTCATGTTGGAAAAGCCTGATGAAGTACTTGAAAAGCATGTCAGAGTTCTTGTCTTCCTTCTAATCTCTGAGATTTTGCTGTGAAAAATTCTTAATCTGGCCATTCAAAACCAAACCAAGCCTGCTGTTCCTTTTCCACAGAACAATGGTAATAATAATTGATGTCATATTGTAGTAATAATAGATGTCCCATTACCTCTAAACCCCACAGGATTCAGAAGGCAGCAATTACAGTAGCTCTTTTGAGACTTTTCTGATAGTTCTAGGCAGCAGAAATATCTTTAAGGGAACAAAAATTCTGGCAGCTGAATAAGGATTATTTTAATTTGAGATGCCTCAGAGCTGAGCATTTCTGATTTGTTCATACTTATGTACTTCCTTTCATGCATGTGTGCATTCCCTCCTGAGTTTTAAAGAAGCAAGACATGAATATGGAGTGGGAAGAAAAGCCTCTGGAAGGAAATAAAAACACAAGTCTACCTTGAAGAGGAATACCAGCTCAATTATACTTTACTATATTTTCTCGATTAATTATACAAAAGCCAGTACAAAGATTCAAACAGAAAGAGAATAAATGAAGTGCTGCCTCCATTTGATTATTAAATAGAAATGACTGTGAGGCATTTCCATTTAAAAAAAAATCACCCCAGGAGGCATCTTCTTGAGCTTATCTCCTCAGCATGTCTCCAGCACCCTCAAAGAGGAAAGATTTATGACAACTTTTCAGCTGAAACTTCTTTTAATTGACAGAATTTTGTTGCCACCACTGAAGAATAATTCTGTGAGCTTTAGCATACAAATGCAGTGACTGGTGCATATGGATTCTCTTCCAGTTTCCTTCCAAATTCTGCTCAAAATCCCTCAGAGGTGGCACCTGCCATTTCTCACTGTGAATTGGGCCGTGGCGAGGGATCTTTTGGATGACAAGCTGCTTTTGTAAGTGTTTTGCATTTTCAGGTTACCTTTTCCTGAAATTTCAGCTCCATTACTGTTTGCTGCTTTCCTAACAAGAAAGCTTTCCTCAACTCCTAATGTTTCATATGGATAGCAATTGAACACGTGAGGAAGAAAAATGAAGAACCTTGGAAATGGGCATATAAATCCGTACCTGAAGAAGATTTCAATATTTCAAATACACTAGTGACACTGCGCACCTCGGTGGTGGTGGGAGCAGCACAGCTGGGAAATGCATCCACAAATTTGTATAACTGCAAAAAAATCAGGAATGAAGTTGAAAATTATTCTCTTTAATGATAAATTTTGACATTTCATCTGATATGTGTCTGAGAGGAAACTCTTGAAAATTCAAGAATGCTTAGAGAGGAAAAGGCCTGTGGATCTGACCCCCAGCCTGAGATATGCCAAAAAGATTGAACTTGACACTAATCTGTGCCCTCAAAAGCAGCTACCTCAGGACAGAAAAGAAACAGAAAAAATATAAAAAGAGAAGGACTTTGTTATATTATCAGCATTTCCTATTCAATTTTATAAAACAGAACTTATTCAAAAGATCTTCAAGTATCAAATTAGATTCAAAATGATCTGTGGGTTTTTTAGCAGATAGATTAGTGGTAAAAGATATCATGCTTCCAGAAACTATAGTGCTCAGTTCTACAAAGTCTTCATAACTGGATGCTATGATGGGCATGAATACTGATTATTTTGGTGAATTAAAATTTGGGAATGATTTTACAGCAAACAGGCCAGTGTAAGTGCTCTATCAAGCATGATACATCTCTTTTTGGTCATAAAACACAGGTCCCATTAGGTTTTGTATCTTTACTCTGTTAGGGTTTCTCTCTAATGCGTGATATTATTTGTGGTTCCCCTTAAAGATAGCTTTAGTCACAAGGCTGATGTTACTTTTCTCTGGAAGCAGTGAAAGTCATGGGGGTCAAATGCTTTTTCTTGATCCTCATTAATTGGACCACCCAGATTCTACAATTCTGAAATAATTTTCAATCAAAATAACACACTAAAAAAAAAAAAACCACAAAAATAAATCTATGAACTCACTAAAAGTTACAGTGGATTGTTCAAAATAAATACAAACGTTTACATGTTCAGTGTAATTTGCAATTACTTAGACTAGATTTTTTGTTTTTTCACTTTTATATTGGTAACAGAATCCCAGGATTTAATGTTCTTAAAAGTCTAATTTCTTAGACTTTGAGCCTCTCATGGGTTTAAGGATGAAAGAAGATAATTGTCTAATATTCTTTCATGATGAGTGAAGGTATGGTGCCCATTTTTGTAACAGAAATCTGTACAAAATAATAATATAATCTATGAATCTCAGTAGGTGTTGATAAGTACTACATTTAAGAAAATTCCAATTAGCAAAACAGAATCCAGATCCTGGGGTTTTAACCCACAAGAGTTTAAGTAATCCAGATAGAGCCTTGATGGATGCCAGATGAAGAGTTACCACCTGCTCCTTCTCTTCTGATATTTTCAAAATGGGTTCCAGTGATCCCTGGTTGCCTTTTCCAAAATCCTGTTCCCTTACTGAACTTTAACAATTTGGCTCCCTGTCCTCATCCTGCTTGTCCTTCTGCTGCTGGTGATTGTGCTGCTGTGACAGCCTCAGAGTCTTGCCTGGATCCACACTTTGCTGTTTGGCTCAGATCAATATCTCTTTTTGATTCCTTCGGTGTGGTCACAGAGTCACGCCTGCCTTAATCTTTACCAAATCAATTAAATTATTTGTTTCCAAATCAAACTGGTTACATTTAATGAATTAATTATATTTGAGTTTAATAGCCCAAACTCATATATTTCCACATTCAAGATACCTCTGTTTCAACTGCATTCATGGCAACAAATTAGACCATATGTATGAAGTCACTGATTCTCCACAGTTAAAAAAATCTCCATTATATCAGAAAGAAGCTTCCACAAATATGTATACATTTAAAATACTGAAAATTAGTAATTTTTGTCTCCCACTGAGATGCAAAAAGACATACAGGTTATCTACAATCAGTTATGTATTCAAATTGAAAATGCCCCTGATCTGCAGCTCGTGTCTTAAAAGTGCAGCTGGAATGAAAAGCAGAAAAATGCTTAACAAAGTTATTTGAGAGGGCTACAAAATACACATTCATATATACATACACACATATACATGTACAGACTGTGAACAGAAGCACTTGCAGTAGTAAAAATGAGGTTTTACAACCTCTTGAAAAATGCTCACAGTTAAATAAACCTGGAAACTGCGATGCATGAGAGTTTATTGCCTTCCAGAGTCTAGCTGTTCCACTCACATACATTTTATGCCACAGAAGATAAGGATAATTTTTCCTCCAATATAGCGATTTTTCAAGAAGTGAGTTTGTCAGTGAAATGAAGCACCAGTATTGAAAGGAAAAAAAAAGGTTGAAAAAGCTTGTGGAGCTCTGTAGGCTTTTTTTTTACATAAATTATTGCCAAATAACTGAGTAACAGATTCACTCCTAGTTTGAAAAAATCCATTGATAGGTAGTACCCAGTGATCTGATGTTAAGTCATCAAGTTAAATCCTGAATTTTTAAAGGCCATGTAATATTTCAAATTAAATCAAAACTTGGAACAGGAATCAATAGAACAGACTCTGTTATGAGGTACATACTGAAGTCTGATACCTCACCAAACTCACTTTCCAAGAAATAAAGGTTAATAAGATATACTGCTTGGATTTCCTGCTTCTGGGATCAGCATTAGACACACAGTGAATTTTGATGTTTCTCCAAGAGCTCATAGATGCTCCCAGATGTTCCTCTTAATTTATGATTCAGGCACAGAGACCTCCTCCCACAAACTTCTGTTTCTTTGATCTCCTGTACCATGGAAAGATGATATTACTGGATTTTGGGGGTTAAATATGAGTACAAAGTTTGCTTTGGATTTCTCTAGGGGTTGCTGGGGTTTATGAGACACTGTAAAAAGCTTACATTTTTCTTTTGGAAGATTATGGTTTTAAAATGATAGATAGTGTCAATCGCATCTGACTGGGTTGTATGTTAGGGAGGTGACTATGTTATTTTTATCCTAAACCATCTGTTAGATGGAAGAAACAAAAATTTTAACACTATCTAAAATATATTTTGAAGTAATTCATTTGTATCAGGCACACTTAAGCCGTTTAAGCCACATTTTGGTTTCACTTGTAGTTTTTCGCAGTAGCAATTCTTTCTGGATCCATATGATTGATCACCCTATTATACCCCGCTTCAATAAGCAGCTGCCTGACAGACACCATATGTTGTTTAACCTAGATCTGGTACTGTGTTGTTTAAAATCCTCTCTTGCTGCTTGTTTACTCATTTTTTGTCACATCTTTTCATTAGCTGATTTAGTTTTAAATGGGTCACAGTGTTATCTCCTTTTCACAGTAGTTTTAACCACGTCATACTTCCACTTCATACACCTTTTCTGTTTTCTGTGTTACCTCAGTGAAAGTCTTTATCCTGAGCACCTCTACAAGTGGTATCAGTGACCACTCATACATTAACAGTTTACTTTATTCCCCCAGTAGCACATTAACTGACAGAATTTTCTGCCAGCTATTTCAGGGATTTGTGATATTTTTCCCTATTAAGGATTTTGGAAGGATTTTACTGCAAGTCATTTTGCCACATAAAATTATGCCTTTTCCCCACTCCTCCATTCTATTATCACCTGCAACTTTTCTGCACTTGACTTTGGGGGATTGCCTCTTCACCATTTTGGATAACCATTTGCAAAGATTTTTCTGATCTTATGTAAGTACCGTAATGACAGAAAACAAAAGTTCGAATTATAACCATTAAAAAGGCCCATCCAAGTAACATAATCGTTCTAAAGATCTTAAATTGCTTTACAAGGATGATGCATGCCTCGACACTGCAGGGATGTCATGACTTAGCTCCCTAGGGAAGGCTCAGCAAGAGCCACATCTGAAAGGGCTCAGGGAAAGTGACAAAGGAACTGAAAGTCTCTGATGTGTCCCACCAAGGGCCCGTGGGATTCAAGGTACCAACAGAGTTGTGCTTATGCATAAGAAAAACCAGCGAGATAAAGCTCCTCCCTGAGATAAAAAAAAACCAAAACATAAAGTTCCAAGAAATGGTGTTTTCTTTTTAATATATGGTGTCTGAGGACAGCTTCAAACTGTTTTCTTGCTTTAGGGAAAGTAGTCTAAAATAAAGGAAAAAAACCTCAAGGGATTTTTCCAGAATGATAATCTGCATGCCTATTCCAAAACAGAAATGCTTTAGGCAGTGGTCAGTACATATGGAAATCTGTGAGGATGTTAATGCCCGTGTTCTGCTTCTGTTTTGCATCAGTCAGCAATATCTTGACAAAGCAAGAATTGTAGCTATGCCAAGATGCTCATCTCAGCTCTATGACTCCCATTGCAGTTGCTTTTTGTTCCAAAAGACTCTATTTTAGCCATTCATTTTCACTAAGATTTCCTATATTATTGTACAGCAGTTTGTGTCATTGAGCTGTATTTGTTGCCTTCCTTCTGTATTCGCATTTTGCTTTCTGTCCTCAGATTCAAGGGCTGAGTAGCTGGAGAAGATGACAGAATTCATAATGGTAGACTGAACATGAGACTGATACTAATGGAAATTACTATTCCTCTCTGTGTCCAGAACTAGATTTTAAAAAGGTTGAATGTTCCCTCAGTAGGAAATCTCAGGAAGAAGGAAAAATATAAACATGGAGATTTAGGTGTAGGAGCAGAGAAGGAGAGAAGGATATGAGGAATGCAGTATAAATCCAAGTCAAATTCTAAAAAAAGCTTGTGTTTTACAGTGCAAAGAAAGTTGTGCTTTATTCCAGCACAGTTATTGTGGTGAGTGATAAAGTGAGAGTATAATGTGCAATAATTTTAAATTATCATGAGAATTACCCAACAGTATCTCCACGCTTCAGTATCTTGGCTGTCACAAACCAGTGAGAGGAATCATGATGTCTGCTTTTTTTTACACCTAATGTTGTGGAGGTTCTGCTTAACCTATCATTTACCAATGAAAATGTATCTGATTTTATTCCTAAAGCTTTGAGAAGTGAAAATTATACCCTGTGTATTAAATTTAACTGAATGTAATATATAACAGTATAAATTAAATTTAATTGGTGTACTATTCCATACAAGAAGTGACAAGATACTTCTTCAGCTGTGGAAAAGATAAAGTGTGATTGATGGCAGAAATTAATAATTGAGGAATGTTATTCACTGCAATAGATACAATCTACAGAGCAGTTTTCAAAATGGTTAGGCAAGGCTAATAAGTGGGAAAGGTTTGGCACAGCTCTTGTTCGAGAAGCACAAGGTTTTGAGACAAATAAATAAGTTAGAAGGCTTTTAAAGGCATAGAGAGCCAAACTTCAACACCTTTCTACACAGAACTCCCATGTCCTCTGCGTATCCAAGCAAAATGACAGAGTTGGGCAGTCCCCAGTGAGGAGGACTGTGAGTGCCTCAGCTCCAGGGCACAGCACCCACTTTGCAGCCCACTCCCCCAGTGCAGCAAAGGGGGATGCAGAAAATGGTTTTGAAACAGAGATTTGACAATCTGAAGAATCCCATTTTAAAGTCAGATTCCTGCCTGCCTGCCTGCACCACTTGAAAAGAATCAAGTCTTCAGCGTTTCCTGCTTGGGTTTTATGGCAGAGTCCAAAGGCACATGTTAAAACACCTGATCTGATCCTGTTCCTTGCTGTAACCAGCCTCTCCCTCTGTTCTGGGAACAGAGGGCCATGTCCCCTTTTCCTCAAATGTGCCCAAGATCAAAAACTCCCGTACTTGCACAGGTTGTTGGGGCCATACCTAGGAACAGAGGTAGGAGAGGAAAGGAAGAGACTGGGACAGAGGTGTTGGGTAGCCACAGCAGCATTAGGAGTTGAAGTCTGGTTCACGTGATGCTTAAACAGTCTGTTAATCACCAGTCCCTTTTCTTTACACCCAGCTTGATGAACTTAAACAAAAATATAAGGGAAAAAATAGCTATAAAGAAGCTAAAAAAATGTGATTATATAAAGTTACTTGGAAGTTTTGTGAATTGTCCTTTGGGCTGTAAAAGAATTCAAATTTTAACTCTTTTACCCGTATGAGTCAGAAAAGCATAACTCTGCCCTCTTTTGCTTTCCCCAGCTGTTGGAGACCTTCATGCTTTCTTCCCTGTGCAATCAGCTGATCAAAGAGTGTCCACATTAAGGACTGGCTAAAGAGCTCAGAAAGGCAGCCACTCCACCTGTCCCAGGCAGCCTTTCCTTCCTCCTATGCTAATGACTCCTAGCCACTGTTTTACATTTATATGATCAATAAAGCCCTTCCCGTTGACAGCCAGAGGAGTAAAAGGGTTGTGCTGGATTCAGTTTGCAATAACTCTTTCCAGTTGTCATGACAAACAGGACATTCAGCTTAGAATTTACCTGTTGTGCATCAGTGTCACAGCCGTGTGATTTACATTATTCCCATGGAGCTGATCCCTTGACCTCTGCTTCCTCCACATGCACGTGTGGGGCTCCTGCTACCCCCAGCCTGATGAGCTGTGATGGGCTCAGGCTGCTGACAAGGTCCACATCCCCCAGAGACCAGGCTTCAGGTGTGCAACCCACTTCCAGCATCATCTCCTGGTGTTACTCTTCCAAGATTAAAAGCATTAGAAACAAAAATGTCAAGATCTGCTCAGTGAGCAGGGCAAGAGATGTACCCTGTACCAGGCCTGAATTCAGCAGAGCATCACTTTAAAGGACAAATCTGATTGGTGTTGCCAAGACACAAACTTGAAGGCAAGTGCACACTCCAGTTCCTGGAGCCCAGAGGAGTGGTGTTTTCCACCTTTCAGGCAGTGCGTAGTTTATGTTGGCACTGAAAAAGCCTTTTTTAAGTGAATATATTAGAGAAATCATTCAAGAACAGCTCGTCCTTTATAAACATCATAATGACTGAACATTTTCAACTGAGTGTGAATAAAATTTGAGATGCAGGTGCAGAGATTAGTGACTAAATTTTTGTTTTGAATTCAACATCAAGTGGATTATTTTTTCCCTGATGATGACTGTCACTGTTTAATATGCCACTGCAAATTAGACAAAATACAATTATCTGGATTGCAATTTTATTATTGAAATAAATGCATAATTGATCTCTTCCTGGGTTTTTTTGTTTTAGAAAAAGACAATATCATTAAAGTTACAGTCAAGAATGCAGGCAAAGTGCTAAGACTGAGGGCACTGCTTGCTGCAGCACACAGCAGGGATGCAGCCACAGCTGCCCCATGACCAGAAAGGAACATTTTAACTCTGGGCCCAGACTCCTGCCTCCACACCAACCTGTGTTAAAAAGTGTTATGTACTGGCAGGTAAAGCCTGCTCTCTCTCAGCTTGTTTGGAAAACCCCGAATAAATGGCTCCTGAGATGTTTGCACTTTGCATTGAAGGTTCTGGCCTGGAACCTTGCTGGTGGACACAGATAGAGAACATGCTGCCTTCCAGAAGAAGTTTTAATCAGACAACTCAAAAAACACATTTTCAGGTAAGATGTAGACCAGGAAGAAAAGAGAATTTTGCCATTGGTTCAGTTGTTCTCTTCATATCAATATTTTTTGCTTCTCTCTCATTCTTGCTTCTCTTGAAGTTTTCTCCTTTTATTTTACTTTCAGCTTCTTCCTTCCTCTTAAAAATTTTCTTTTTACTCTCAGAAAGGAACGAGTCCTCTTTCAATCACATCTTACAATCACACATCTAGCCTGAGGTACTGGTGCTAATTCTCAGACACTTATCAGTGCCTGTTGCTGCTCATTTAAGTCTGTGGTATTTATCCACACAACTGCTGCTGCAGCTCCTAAAGGAGTGATCTTGCTTGTTTTTCACCTATTTTAAATTTTCTCAGTGTCCTGTAAAGGGTTTTTCCCTACCAGTTTGAACAATTCCCAAACTTCTCTTGGAGAAGGCCAGATTCCACCACCTTTATTGTGGGCACTCCAGGAGTTATCCCACTGAAACCAATGAGGCCTCTTAAGCAGTAAAAGATTATCCAGTTTCAGAAAGCTCATCTTACCAAGGCAACTCTACCTGTTCTTCTGCAG
Organism: Daphoenositta chrysoptera; assembly: GCA_013397915.1. NCBI lineage: Eukaryota > Metazoa > Chordata > Aves > Passeriformes > Daphoenositta > Daphoenositta chrysoptera. The sequence continues at coordinate 95,672 of VZRO01007807.1, read as the reverse complement.
TCGAGAGTTTATTTTGGCTGTCATAGGTTGCCTTGTTTAGATTGAGTGAGTTTGTTCTGGAGAGTTCATTTAATTTCCTAAGTTCAATTTGTTCTAAATATTTTGCAGATACTCTGTCCCTACCAAAGGCTGCATTTCACAGGGTGGTTGTGACTGGTTTGTCTTCCTTTAGTACAAGAGCTGGCTCTCCTTTTGCAAAGCACCTCTGTAAGTGTTATCTTGCTTTTGAGCCTCAGGGCCAGCTTCTTTTTGCAAGAGAGGAACAAGTTACAACTATAAAAATGTTCTGAAGTTCATACCCAATTCTGCATAGTTTCACTTTCAGGTATGAAGAAATCCCACACTGATAAGCAAACAGTGATAGATAATCACTGTTTTATCTTATTATACACTTAAAAGCAAGTTTCATGATGCTCATTGAAGAGAAAAATTTGGTGATACTCATATTATAATGACACCTGGATTTCCCACAGGCAGAGGCAGAAACTGGTTCTGAAACAACTGGCATTGCTGAAAAATATGGGCAAATATTTACATAAAGAGACACTTCTTCAGGTCACCTTCACCTGCTGCAAACATACACTTCTTAAAAAAAATCAAAGACTTATAAAGACACCTGACATATTTATTGCAAACTGTAGCAGCATGTTAAGTGATACTCACGTGTGTTGCTGGAGCAAGGGCTCTTCCTACTGCCCTCAGATTAGGGAAGAGCCCTCAGTCATTTCTGCACCATTCCCAAGCCAGAATACATACTTCAATAACAATGAAACTCCAGTTATATTGAACCTGCAAATTTCCAAGGATAATACATAATTTTAGCTCAGGACAATGGAGATATTATGTTGATTTTTTTTTCAGTTTTCAACCTTCTTTTTATTTAAGCCAGTGATGTATAATAGAGATGAAATAGCAGATTTCAAGTGTTGAATGAGTGTCATAGTAATAGGTCACAGAAAAAAAAAAAAGAGATTTGGTCATTACAGACTAGCTGCACTGTAAATATGCTATTGGAAAATCAGCAAATGGCCTATGAGAAGCCCTCTGCTTTCTTTTTTGTCCTGTCTTCTGTAAGATGATCTTTTAGCTGTGTTCAGACACTGAATGCCATGATGTCTGTAGCAGCCAGACAATCCAAAACCTGCAGTGAGATTAATCATTTGAGTTCATTAATGCATTCTCTCCTTCTTAATAGTCTTACTCATCTGCACAGCCCCTGCATGTACCCAGGCACTGGCACTACAACGTAAAAGCCTCTCTCCTGAGGAAATGATTCTCATCTGATTTACACTCTAAAGGACGACTTGAGAGGTAGGAAGCAGTCCCAGGCTTTACAATGACATCTTCAGAGTTAACTTCCATCAGCTGGGGTCTTGCTGGGTCAGCAACATGGTCAAATGGTGTTAGGTACCTTAACTTCTGCAGGTGTCATCTGGCTGTCACCGTTTGTCAACCACAAGAGGTGATAGGGTTATAAACAAGGAGAAGAGAAAGAACCTGGAGAGCTACCCCATCACAAAAAGAGGGAAAGATAAGATGCCAAGCAGCCCATCTAAATCAGGCCATTGTCCTGCCCCTTATGTGCAGGGGTGCTTTGACCATCTTTGCCACTGCTGGGTCTTTCCACTGAGCCTTGTGACAGAAAGATGAGGAAGATGGAAATATCTGTTAAATCATCTCAGGAATAAAGTTACAGAGTGATACAGAGTAGCATAGTTTGGAAACAACCTCTACATCCACTCCAGCATCCTGCACAGTTCAAAGTTAGATCAAGGGCCTGGCCACCTTGAGTCCTGAATACCCTGCAGTGCCACAGACTCTCAGGCACACACATTTAAGGGTGATTTGGATTTTTTCTCATATATCCAGCAGAATTTCCTTGTTGCAGCATAAGACCATTGTACACCTCTGAGAAAAGCCTGGCTCCCTCTCCTTAGAGCCCCTCATCAATGAGGTGCCACATTCCCCCCTCAGCCTTCCCTTCTCCAGGAGGGACAATCCCAGAGTCCCGTCTCCCCTCACACATCACGTGCCCCAACTCCCCAAAAGTCTCAGAGACTTCTGCTGGACTTGCTTTGACTTCCTTATCCCTCCCTTGCATGGGAGAGCCCAAAAATATTCCAGACTATGATACTGCTAAGAAGAATAAACGTGATGATGGAAACCTGTGTTGATACTGACATCTGAGAGCTGTGTTGGTTTGCATAAGACACAAATGAGACTTCAGATGTTAAAGTGTTTATTCAAACCAGTCCCCTAAAACTTGTGAAGTTCTCCCATCTCTAAATAATAAGAGTACTTTCAAGATGTTTCTCTTTTCTTCCATCTGTTCTTATTTCCTTGGGAATTTGTTTTACCGAGAGAAAATGATGGTCTTTTTTTACTTTCTGTGAGCACCACTGACACATTGCTATGGAAACTGGAAGTTCAATATTTTAGTGTTATAACTTCAGGAAAAACATGCAGGTACAGCCAAGCCCATTCAAATTTATTTGCATAAGTTTTTCTTTAATTTATTGTTGTTTCTGGTTAACTGTGGTTTTCATCTGTACTAATACTTTTGCAGATGTTGGTCTGTTGGCACATAATTCATCAAGATGAAATGTGGGTTTACTCCAGCACGGTAACTGTTTATTGTCTTTCATGGGAATTGATTTATCAGCTTCAGTTTGTGCAGATGGACCTAGACGTGTGTGTACAGGGTTCAGGCTTTCTGGAGACTGGGCACAAGTGATTTTGACAGTCTCAGGTTTCGGTTGTCCCATCTGAAATAATAAATTAACTCGGAAGATTCTGAAAATCCTGCCCACCGGGCCACCTAATTGTTAGGAAACTACCTGAAAGGAAGGCAGATGGGGATTGGTCTCTTCTCCCAGCTAACCAGTGACAGGGCAAGAGGAAATCACCCCCAGTCGTACCATGAGTGGTTTAGATTGGATATCAGGAAAAGATTCTTCACTGAAAGGATGGTCAGATATTGGAACAGACTGCCCAGGGAAGTAGTGGAATTACTGTCCTTTGGAGTGTTTGAAAAACATGTAGATACAGAGTCACAGAACCATGGATATGGTATGGTGCTGAGGGACATGGTTCAGGGGTGAGTGCTGGGTCAGTGGCTGGACTCGAGGATCTTACAGGTCTTTTCCTGGATGATTCCATGATTAAGAGCCCGTGACTGGTAGTTAAAGACACTCTGGACAAAGAGCCATCCTTCACCTGGGCACTCACCCCACTGACCAGCCACACAGAAACCATGAAAAGAAGTGTTGTCTGTATTCACAGTAGAAACAACCTGATACATATTAAATGCTTTTATTTTTCACTAAAATCAAGTAAGTTTTTTAACAAAATACACTCAGTTTCTCTGCTTTGTACACAAGAAAACAAGGGACAGATCACAGAGCCCTTACCTGTGGGAACAGCTCCTGCAGTTACATCTCAAACATGTGGTTATCCTTAACCCAACTGATGTACATGTGCTCCTGTAAGTAATAATTGCAAATTAGATCTTTTTCAAAATATTGAGTGCTAGTTAACACTGAATTTACATCACTCCACTGTTACAGTGTCAGCTGTCACAGAGTTATCAAACATCAGTTTTCCTAACTACCTTAAAAAACATAATCTGCCTTCAAGGACACTCAATGACAAAACATTGTTGTTATCAAGTCAGCAAGCATTTCAAATTGTATACTAGTGTGTTGCAGGGTTAATTATGCTCATTACACCATTAGCAAATCTTACGCCTTCTCTCACATGTGCATTTCTGCTGTGCAGAACACTTGTGCTTATTACACAAACCTCCTGAGCTGTTTCAGGGCTGTCAGCAGGGCTCCTGCTGACACCATCAGCCCTTACTTTTCTTCCAGGTGAGAGCAGCAGTTGCTTTGCCTTCCTCAGGGAGATTGCAAGTTTGGTTGGTCTTCTGCCAGGAGAGAAGGAAAAAGCAAAGGGGGAAAGGTCTGCTCCCTAGAAGATGCAGGTGAGGAGCTGGAGGTGTTTGTCTCCTGCTGAGGAGGAACGTTATTGTGGAAAGTCCTGACTCCTTTTAAAATGTATGCATTCTGCATTTATTTATACATAATTCATACTGCTCAGCTGAAGAAATCTGAGAGTGACTATCCATTATGTAAACCATTTCTCAAAAATACCATTTGTTATGTGAAAAGTAAAAAGAGAGTGATGGCAGCAGCTGTGAAATGGAATCTGTGTTGCAATTAATTATTTAGACTAAAAACAAATCTCCAGGGCGGAAGAGGATGGTTATTTTACTTTAAATCTTGTTGTTAGTGAGTGTTGTTTAAGGGGAGAAGCATGCTAAAGCCAGGAAGTGATCAAATGCAAATAACTTTTTTCCTTTTTGATAAACATCATAATCCATTCCAGAGAGTGGCTGTAATTCAACCCACCATGAAACAAACTGGAGAAGCAAAGGAACACATTGTGTCAGGGCAGATGAGTGAAGTTGTTCCCAGTGTAATAAGGCAAATGTTATTCACAGAAGATATAAAACTGTGATTGCTCATTTTTTTGTATTTCTAGCTGCTACATACTGTTGATTTAGAAAGGGTCACAATGGCAGGCACTCAGCTGATATCAGTCTTAAACCCTTGCATTAGAAAAAATTACTGTGCGTGTAGAAATCTGTCCAATGGGAAGCACATGATAATATTTTATAAAACAGAAATTAATCATGCAAAAAAATGGTTTATCTATATCATGCAGTCAATTAAATTTGAAAATTACCCCAAGGACATTTTAAATATTAAAGAGAAAGTTGTACATTAATATTAGGGGAAAATTATGACTTTGCTGTTCATTATAGCCTATGTGCTCATGAGCTTACACTGACAATATAGGGAGGTTTGGGTTTTCTCTGCACTCCAGACTAACCAAAAAGGTAATACCTGTTAAGAATCATTCTTTTAAACAAGGAGACCGCAGAACATCAGTTTGTGCATTGTAACTCACGAGGAACACACAAGAGCCCCCAGCTTGCTGACAAATGTACTTAGAGATCAGAGGTCTGCAAGTTCTGAAGTTTAAAAGGGCTTGTAGGTTCTAAGAGCAGCTGGGAGGAAGTGCATCTTAATCCAAAAATTGTTCTTAAAATTCAGGTTAGTGTAAAAATTTAGACTGTGAAAAATACACAGTTCAGATGAACTACACAGAGTTTGGAGTCTATCAGTCACAATTAATATTTCATTGCAAAACGTTGTTGCCTCTCTCTTGTGCTATGTAGACTGCAATAAAGTTTGCACTAGTTGCCATCAATTCATTCCAAAGACCACTTAGTTGTACAGCTCTTGCTTACTTAAAATGTTTTTTTTTTAATTTAAAATGATTAATTGTGCCTAGAAGTTGAAGCTGAAAATATATTCCTCGCCCTCCTTCCTTGCTGCTCCAGCCATGTACTTCTGTATTAACACAATAAAAGTTCTCACAACCCTTGCCTAAAGACTGAGATCTACAAACTTTATTTGTTAAATTTGCAGCCTTACTTTAAAACAAAGGCTCTTTCATTTTGAAGTGCCAATATTATTCCTATTTGTTTTAAGAATTACTTTGCCTTGGTTGCTGTTCACAGCCATACCAATAAGGGGGAATGAGGGAAAGTGACGACTTGTCAGTACAGAACAAAATGCTACCAGAAAAACAGAAGGTCTAGGCTGTAATTTTGAACACCTCTTTTCTAGTAGAAAATAAAAAATCAGGAAGATATAGGCAAATTGTTGCATATCTACTGTATCTAAATTGCTATGTGTCTACTCCCACAATCAGTCCTTATGACATAAATGTTCCTAGTGACTTCCTTTTGAAACTGTAAGATATTACATATTTAGAGAAAATACGCAGAATTTTTTTCAAGTATATGATTATAAGCCTAAAATCTAATCTCTTTTCACCAAAGGCACTTTAGACCATAACATTTTTCTGTAAAAAACATAAACACGTATAACCTCATGCCAGTTTTTCTGCGGGTCACAAGAGCATGTTGTAGGAGTAGTACTAATTGTAGTAGAATTGACAGCAACAGCAACATAAAATATGTTGGTAACTTCAGATCTTTCTGAGGGAGTCCATTTCTATTTCAGAAACCCAGGAGCTACCCAGCCATAAACTGTGTTTATGGTCTAAGTACTTGCTGTCATTGTCATAATTGATGTCATTTCAGTGCAGAAAAATGATCATTTGTCTACTAATAAAGAAGATAACAAGTCTCAAGTTTGAGGTCTAATGATGCAATCTCCCTTGTGAAACCCGGGGACTCCAGTTGCAGGATTGACTTTATAATGTGAATTTACAGCACATCCAAATTAAAATACAAGTTTTAAAGAGAGAGGTCATATCTTTCATTAGATCAACTACTGTAGGTGGAAAAAAATCACAGGCTTTTGTCCAGTAATTCTTTTTTTGCATCCAAAACAGGCTGGAAAGTTCAAATGTAAATTCAGACCGAGAGCAACTGCTCTGAATTTAATTAGAAGTGTTAATCAGTCTGATCAGATGAAATAAAATGTTATTGGTATCTATAAAGTAAAAGGAGAGGTGAAAAGCTGGTTTCCTTTGGATAATAAAAGGGTCACACCACTTATTACTTACAGAACACTGAAAAGTTAGTGGGAGAAAGTGATACTAATATTGTAAGAAAACACTAACTTTCTAAGGTACATGGCTTCACTACTCAGTAGAATTAGAAATTCCTAGAACTGAAAAGTCAAGGGAGAAGAATCTTTATAAAGGTGATACTGGTAATGAATGTTTCCATCCTTTGATGGAAACCAACTTACATTGATGCTCAGTTGCTTGAGTTCGATGCAACAAGAGAAATCAAAGATGTTGGGATGCAGAAAAATGCCACTCTGTGACACTCTGTGCGTGGCATAGGTCAGTATTGCTGTTTTCCTGGAAAGAATAGCCATGCTGTGGTTACCTGTTGCCTTTGTTTCTGGCTTCAGGAAGGAGCGCAGGCTCCCCACAAAGGCAGGGTGAGGAACCCTGGCCAGTGAAACCAATCGCCTCTAGTGCCTATTCCCACCTCCCCTGCCCTGGCTTCTATTTTGTTTACAAAATAACCCTCAACTTTAGAGGTGCTTAGGATGCACGTCTCCTCTTACATTACTAGTTAATTGATTATTAAACTCCAGTATCTCTCTTATCTCCGTGTTCCCAGAGATCCAGCACTGGGACGAGCCTCGCACACAGCCCGGTCCCATCCGGCCCTAGGGACAGGATCTGGGATATTCCCAGGGGCTGAAGGGCCCAGCCGAGATGAAAGGAGAGAGAGAGGAGTTTAGGAATGTCCTAAAGCCCTCCTTTCCTGCAGTCAAGATGCAGCTGACCTGGTCTGACCCTCCATGCCTCTCACAGCCACACCTGAGCACATTTTTTGGCACAAAGGCTTCCTTATGCTATTTCTGCAATACAATTAAATAGACCCAGCTATTATTCATACTTCCTTTGAAAAAGAAGCTGAAATGCTGTCTAGCTGATTCCTGGAGTATTATGGATCCTAGAGTTCCTCGAGTTCATGGGTCTACAAGGCATCTGACAGGAGCTGAGCAGTATTCCTAAAACTTTAATTTGTTCTTCCTCAATTGATGCTGTGTGTGGACATATGGGAAAAAAAGAATCTGTTTTAAGTTGTAATCTGAGTCTCTCCATCGAGGTTCTTCTAGTTTTCATCATAGTTTCTTTTACCTGTTAAATCACAAGCACTTGGTATGGATCTGAGCTTTTCCTCTCTCACTCATATTCTGCCATTTTATCAGTATGTAACTTTCTCAAAAGAGCTGAGGATGTGAATGGAAAATATTCTTCCATCTCTAAGATTTCCCGAAGCTTTCTGCATAGCATACTACATTTACACTTAAGTAAGTTTGCAAAATAACTCCACATTGCCATAGCTCCATGAAATATATAATTTTCTAATTTTATAATACTGAAGGTAACTTAGATGTGGAAGGGCTGAAGATATTTTAGGAACAGCTGAGATCAGCATAATACTTCACTTGGATCTCCTTTGTCTTACAGGCCACAAAATCACAGTAACAAGCATCTTTATCAAGCTCCAAACCCTTCAGGAGAGATATCTATTGTTGATTAAAGGCTCTGAGGTGTAGAGTCCAGTCTGTACCTAGCAAATTTTCCCAATGAGTGTTCACCTTCACTGCTAAAAAGGTTTCACATTTCTAGTGGCATATTATTGAATTTTCATTTAATGCTAGTAATCATTATATTACAATATACACCCAGAAATTGTTGCAAGTTTTACTCTTTTTATATTTTATTGATGATTACTCTTTTTCTAGTCAGTCTTGGATCAATTGATGACATTCCCTGAAATATCCTTCGCTGTCTCTGCATTGACCAATGTTACATTAAAGTACATTTAGACAAAAAGGTTAAGACCCTTTCATGTAATGCAATTAGAGCAAACATCCTTTTACATCCATCAGCTGTGAAATCCATTGCACAAAATCCATCACACAGTATGGATTTCAGCTGAAAAAACTCTGATTTTGCTGTCTCTTGTGAAGTCCAAGGTTTATCACCTGAGGCAGATATTTAGAGTTCTGTTGCAAACTTAAGGCTAAAATTTGTCCACTGTCAAGAAGAAGGAGAAAGCTTCTGACTACAATCACTGGGTGGGAATAGTTTCTCTGAAATCAGTGACAACTAGGACCAAAAAATTAGCTCAGAGTCTTACCTAACATCTGTTTTTAACACATAACAGGCCAGCTTCTGCTAGCATTCTTGTTAGCATTAAATAATCCTGTTCACAGTTAAATGCTGTAGAAAAATTATCTTATAAAATGTATTTGTTTCTGTGCTAAAAGAGTGTCAAAAGAGTATGGAGAAGTACCCAAATGACAAGATCAGAGTTATGGTAGATCTCTGTGCTGTTCCAATTCTCTACTGAAAAGCCAAAGTAACTATTTGAAGTACTCAGATGGCAAATCAGCTTTTACCAGCCTTTCTATTTTGGCCACTGATCAGAGCTATAAAACCTTTGATAAATTTCATGGAATGGGATATTAGCCTCATTTGACTTTCTAATTTTAATTTTTATAGGTTGCTGCTGTTTTAAAAAATAGCCCAGTTATATTTTATTGTTGGAAATTAATGGGAGCCTGTAGCTTCCTTCCCACTTTGGTAGCTGGATTACAAATATAATTTTAATTTAAAAGTAAATAATACAGTATACATTGCTCCACATGTTAGGCAGCATGGAGCCAATCCTGTTTTCAATCCCAGTTGTCAGTGTGGTCTGGGAGGCACAGAGTGAGCAAACACTAACCACAGCCTCTTAGTCCTACTGCTGCTGCAGCAGTGTTAGGAAGCAGAGGGCACATTTGCATAGAAAAATAAGCATGTTTCGAATTATTTTTTAAATTACAGTTACTTCTGAGAACTAAATTAATTTAAGTGCAAGAGCAAGACAAGAATTTGAAATTTTTTCTATCCCAAATAGCATACCACATTTTGAAGTGTAGAGCTTAACTCCTAAATGTTATGGGTTTTGGTTTTTTGTAATTTAGAATCAGGGAGGCAAAAATGATCATTCAACTGACCTTCTATGTAAAACAGGCCATTGAAGACCACTGATAATTTCTACAGCAAACACATCTTTATACTATTCCTACAACATATTTTGAAAGGAATTGAATTAAGCAAGAAATTCAATTTATGGTGAGTTTACTGCCTCCATTAGCAAGTATTTCATTGGTTAATTGGGCATGAAGAGAAAAATATTGCATTTTGCACTTTTGGTGATTTAGTATTAGAATATTGGGTTGAAATCAGATTTACAGGAAGTTTTTTAACATTTCCTTTAACAGAGGCAAACTTCAACCCTCATATGTATGATGAGGATGCTGAATCCTACTAGGTTGCAGCTGTGTAGCATCTCTTAGTTGAGAGGATATCTTAATTAGCTTTTCATGTGACTTGCTTTAGCTTCATTTTTTTTCTAAGATTCCCCTCTCTGGCAGTCTCCAGACTTTACCTCAGTTTGCTCTTTGAGCAAGGCTACAAGATCATTTTCAGGTCTGGGCTCGAGTCTTCAAAAAACTATTCTGTAGAATGAAGGAAATGGATTTTTTTTGTTATTCATAGCATTTTTTGTAACTTTTATTCCCCAACTGCAAGAACATATTGAGCTTGTCTACCATTAACCTTAAGGTCTTTTCAGAATTGCTTCTTGAGCACAGTTTCAAAGTCTGAACTTGCCCTTCTCAATTTCAATATTTGTGATCACTCTAAAAGCATGATGCCCTATAGTAAATCTACTCTGGTGATTTTTGGAGCCAGTGTTTTTTGTTTGTTTGTTTGTTTGTTTGTTTCTATTGTGTATTTATGTTTCACATATTAGAAGGCATAGAGACTGCTGTTTGACCTGGGGTGCTAAATGGTCCCTAGCATTTCTCTCAGGTCAAGTTAATGTTTGTTTGTTCAAAACCTGCAGCTCAATAGAATAAATCCATATCAAAGGCTCTTTGTTCCTAAGGCTCCTTTATTGTCCTGCTGTCCAGGCAAGGGCCTGTCTTAAGTGCTCCTTTGAAAATACATTCATGATTCCACTATGATTTTTGTTTGACCTTTTATTAAAGCTTTTCTCTGCTAGGCCAACAACTTCCAATACTTCCTTGGATGCGTGTTAAGAAAAGGCTTAAGGATGTAATGTCAAAGTTGAAAACTCCTGATTCTATTTCACTAACATTTTGAGATAACAATTAGAAAATCCTATCAGGAAAAGGACCTAAAGAATGTCATAAAGCATTGGTCTTTTTATTTAAAAGCAGTGTTGTGAGATCCAGAGTTTTCTAAAGTGTTGAACTTGCCTTGGAGGTATATGCAGGGAAGAAGCAAGTACTTAATATTTCCTCTAAAAAAGATCTTAAAATCCCAGTGAAGTCAATGGAAAGCATAGCTAGGATGTCTCTGGATGTCAGGAGCAGCAGTTTTAGTTTTCCTAAAGCAATCATTGTTCCCTTCCACTGACTGTCCAGGGAACTGGTAGGAGTCAGCAGGACATACAGAGAGTTACAACCCAGTACTTCCTATCCCTCTCCTGAACGATAAATTCATGTGGGGCAAAGCTTTTAAAAGTTAATAGCACTGACACCAGTTGCCCTCTAATCTCCATGACCCCACAGTTTATACAAAGGTGAACACTAATGCAAGGAAGGGCTTCAGCCAGTCCCAAACAACCACAGAGAATGCAGTAATGTGTTCTGTCCCTCTCCTGAGTCTCTATTTATTTAACTATGAGAATAGAAAAGGACTCTCATTTGGAAAAGGACAGGAGAAATAAATGAATTCATTCTGAAGTCCTATCAGTATTTTTACAGCTGTGTACTCTATGAGAAACTACAACTATATATATTTTTTTCATGTAAATGTAAGAAGGGATGTAGCTGTCTTTACAGCATTTTGTTCTGTTAAAGACTGAAACTACTTGGCCATATAAACATAAAAAGAAAGCCATTGTTACATTGATTCTTGTCCTAAAATTTAGGTTATTTGTTCTTTAGGGAAAAAGGAACAAAATGTCTTTTCCCAATATAATTTGGACTACCTTTATCACCACATTCGGAATCATGGGTTTTTTGTTTCCACGCCTTATAAGTGTGCAAGCAAGTGAAAAATCCATCTGGATAGAGACAATTCACAAACTAATGCATAAACTTATAAACCGCAAACAGATTTGCTTAAATGATGGTATTTGGCAGCTTTGACATTCTTTCCTAAAGCACTATAAAATGGCAATAATTCAATAGAGGGATAAATCAGAAATAGGATACTGACCCACACATTGAGTCTATCCTGGGATCTTGGTAATACTCAAATATTTCAGACTTCATTGCTGTGAATTGCCATATGGCCTAAATACTGCTATAGTCACAAAAAGTCACTGAACAGCTTAATACTGGGTAGGGGAGGGGGAAATTAAAAAGGTTTTTGTGTTCAAATAGGAGGTTATTTTATTCTCATACAAACACTGGTATCTCAACACTTTTAGAAGCTATTGATATGACACTTCTTTACTCTTGACCACTGTTGCTTTAATAGGATCAAGAATATGTCCTTTAGGGAAGGAGGGACTTCAGGAAGTCTCTAGTCCAACCTCCTAGCTAAATTTGGATCAGCTCTGCAGTCAGCTCAGGCTGCTCAGAACTTTGCCCAGTTTGAGCTTGAAAATCTCCAGAGATGGAGATTGCACAATCTCCCCAGCAGCCTGTCCCCCTGCTCTGCTGTCCTCACAAAGAAATGGCTTTTACTTTTACCCAGCCTGAATCTCTCTTTTTTTACCTTAATCCCATTGTCTATCATCCTCCTGTGAGGCACCACTGTGAAGAGCCTGCCTCTGTCTTCTCTCCCTTGCAGGTTCAGGCAGGCTGCTGTCCAGTGCCCTGGGGCTGTCCCTTCTGGGGTCTGGAGAAGCCCAGGTCCCCCAGTCTCTTCTCCCAGGGCATCACCACCACTGCCATTCTGATCATCTCCCACTCAACTTGCTGCAGGTTATGGATGTCTTGTTCTGGGAGGCCAAAGCTGGGTGCAGCATGGTCTAACAAGTCCTGAGTAGAGGTGGATGATCATTTCAATCCCCTGGGTCTGTTCATGCATCCCAGGAGCTGTTGGCACCTTTGCTGCCAGGGCTGGCTGACGCTCAGCTTGCTGCTCACCAGGGCTGCCAGGGCCTCTGCAGCAGAGCTGTGCCCTGCAGAAGTGTCCTCCTGCACAGGGGCAGGACTTTGCATCTTCCTCTCCTGAATTTCAGCAGGAATATTGTCCCATTCCACTTGCAAACACAAATAGCCCTTCTTCACAATAGTTTGGTCAGTCGGTTTTTGGTCTTGGTCAGAGGTCACCGATGATTCCCCATCTCCATTCCACTTGGGCTCACTCTGTGAAATGGCCAACTTTTGCTAGGGGTAAACGTGTTACCTCTGGAATTTATGCACTTCTGGGACCTGTTTTATTTAAATAAACCTCAGTATAGCTGTCTCAGAAAACCCAAGGAGCATATAGGTGCAGGTGACCAGCACTTCTGCTGAGCAGAAAGTTATTTCCCGGATAAGAAGTGTGATGTTTTAAAGGCTGTGCTGTGGAGTGTGGGATTAGTCACTTGCCAAGATAATAGGTCTGACTCTCCACGGTGCTACTCCAGCTGCACTCCTTCCTGTGCATACCCATTGTAACAGCTCTTAACACCGAAGTCATACAGCAGTGAATCAGGCCTGGAAAGCTTAAGAAAATAAGAAATGGAGGTGTGGTGGGAGGCTAATTTCCCTCCTACAATAATCTGCAGCAGTGAAAGCAACAAAACTACCTTTTCTCTCTTTTTTTTTTTTTTTTTAACGGAACAAAATGTAATCTAACTCTCAATTTGCTGCACAAACCAGAAGTGTTAAAGTTTAACAGCTGCTTGTAAAAAAGCCTTAGTTTGTAGCATAGACTGCTTTCTTCTAACTTGTTTTCAGTGACAATTATCACTGATGAAATACGCAAAGAGGAAAATAAGGGAAGAAAAGTAGGGAAAATAATATCCAATGAAAGCACATACTTCAAAGCACCCAGAATTAAAAAAAAAAAAAAATCAGACCCATACTTCCCATATATCTGTACAATAGAGAAGAATCAATTTTATTTTTTCTAAGATGATGTGACACCATTGTTATTCAAGGATCTGGAATACAGTTCTAAGACTTTCATTTCTATGGTGTGACAAATCAGATCTCATCTATTTAATTTAAAATAAGTAAGGGTTTGTTTGGGAGATTTTTACTAATGTTGAAGAAAAAGAAAAACCATATTTTAAACAAGTTCATAGCTTACTTTGTTTTGGTTATTATTTTTCTTTCTTAGCCCTGATTTTTGTGATAAATACATGGCAATGTGACAGTAAACAGCTGACATTAAAGCTAGAAGTTTCTAGCAAAATATTTCTGCTAATCCATAGGGAACATGGTGGACTATTGAAGAGCTCCTCTTGTGTTTTTAAAAACATTGAAGGAAGATTATGATCAGAAGGCTCAGCCTTTTAGTTCAGAAGAAATGGGCTTATATGTTGGCAGATCTATTTGATATTATTTAGGGAGTAATAACCTCTCTACATTTCCAGAACTTTATGCTCAATAATACTCTAGAACAGTACTAATTTCTCTGCTGCATTGGCAAGTTATGCCATCTTAGGAACAAGAAATGCAGTAAGAAAATGATGTAAAAAGCTGCATAAGAGTTTGATTTCTGTATAATTGAGTTTCCCAAATCTGCCCTCAGATGTTAAAGCACAGCTCTGTCTAATTTGCAAGAGCAAGACAGAGACACACATATCTGAACAAAAATCAGCATATACTGTTTAATTCCTTTACAAATCTGCTTAGTACGTTGACATCATTATTCTATTATTCTGTTATTACTCTTTGCTGGGGCAATTTCCCTGACACAACTTTCCCCTAAAGGGTTTTGCTTTCCTGATATAAAATGAAGTCCAGACTCAATATGTAATTTTGATCTTTAGTTCTGTGTTTTGCAAGAGAAAATGGGATTGTGGCAGCAATACCAATAGCAAAAGAGTGAACTGTCTGTGATCTGCCTTCCAGAAGTAAAGCAAACCTGCTCCTTTGCTTATATCATTCAGATTTATAATTTTTTTTGTTTAATGTTATTCAAGAATAGGTCCCCAGAGTGCTTTATGGACACAAATTGAAGGAGGTCACTGCCCCAGATAATTTTTATTTAAAATCATTCAGATGGAAAATAGGAGAAGAGCTATCTTCAAGCAGAGTCAAGCAATGCTACAGCTGATCATGATTTTGGGGAGGAAGAGGTAGAGAAAGGGAATGCAAAGGAGTTTAAAGAGGGAATTAGCTTAAGGCAAAATAAGGGAGGGCTAATTAGGAGGACTTTTCCAGGGAGAAAAAGTAAAAGGGGCACAGACAGACTGAAACTTGGGTAAGAGAGAGTGCAAACCATCCCCCAGGATAGCAGGGCAGAGTGGAGCCTACCAGTGCTAGGGAACACTTGAAACCTCCTAATGTCTGATTCCTTGTGTCACCAGCTGGGTTCTCTCACCAGCTTTCTGCACCTTCTGATCATTTCTAGAGTTCTGTCATTCAAGGCACATCACCTAAACCAACCCCTCAGAGCAGGTATGGAAAAGGAGAAGACTCAACAAGAACAGGAATGTATCATAAAGCACACCACCAGGAAAAGCCTTTCAGAGTTTAGGTGAAAAAAAAAGTGTAGCTTCTCATTCATTGCAGATCTAGATTTGAAAAGCCCATGCAAGTTGGACCAAGAACATTTAATGCTTTTTCTGCCTGGCATGAGGCACCCTGGGAAAGGAACATCCTCTACAGAGTGAGCAAATTCAGCAGATCAGACTGCACCATTGACTAACATAAACAAATATTTCTAAAAGCTCAATCATTTCCTCCATAGGTTTGTAGGGAATTATTCTGAAAGTCCAAAAATTAGCCATTCCAAAGCATGCTTAGGGATTACCCTTTGGTTCATGCACATAGGTTTATTTTAAAAATAAATCTTTCTGTGAGAGAACATGAATAACAACTCCTAGATCTTCTATTATGATAAATTTTACATATTACTTAAAAGATGCAAATTGACTTGTCAGTCTCTGATCATGTATATTAGAAGGAAGATGCAGCTGCTCGTAGCCTGCACCATTGTCAACACAAATCTGTCACTGATAACGATAATATGGGATAAAGTATTTTTCTGGCAATCATCAGAATGAATAAAGGTATCCATAGCCACACTGTATCATAAGTCTTTTTATTGAGATCCACACAAATGATGTTTTAACAAGAATTCAGTTTTAAACCCATTTGTTGGAAACAAAGCATGATTCAAACTGTACTCGTGCCACTGAAAATGACTTATGGAATGGAGACTTCTGCCTGTAATTAGAGTGAGGGGAAGCCAAGGCATGAAAGGTGCTGAAAAATGTTGCTCTCTCAGCTCATGCTTCTCATTAGCCTTGTCCCTCAGAGAACATCCCAAACAGCAACTCATTGGCTAATTACTTTTGTCGTTAAAAAAACTAAGAAAAGGAATTATGGATCAGGAATTACATTCTTCCCTTCCCAAGTCAGTTGACCAGGCAGAGCAGAACCAAGTGTAGTTCCACACAGCTCTAAAAAGCTCTTCTACCATCAGATACAGCCTTGGTGTCAGTGCAGTGCTGTAACCAGATTAATGGCAAGACCACATGCATCAGCTTTTCTCCCAAATATCTCTGCATTCAAATGTTTAATCAATTTACTTTATACAAACTGACTGATTGAGGCTACATTAGAAACCTTTTCCATACTCATTTCACGCCTCTTTGGTGAATAAAGATGTCTCCTCCTTGAGCATCACCCGTCAGCTGCCTTTGTATTGTGCTTTTTAGATGCTTAATTAGCTCATCTCAGACAGCCTGGGAGAATTCAGAAGTTGCTGTGACGCTGAGGTCCTTGAGGAACAGCCCTTGGAAATGAAGGTGGGGATGTTACTATGGAGACAAGGGGGTTCAGAGTTCCCTCATGTCCCACTCACTCAGAGTGACACTGCTGGATCTCTATAACATAGTAACTTGGGGTCTAGTGGTGAACGTGGCCATGCTTCATTAATGGTTGGACTTCGTGATCTTAGAGGTCTTTTCCAACTTCATGATTCTCTGATTCTGTAACAGAGGAGTTTCGTGGTCTGTCTGCACATCTGCAGGGTGAAAGAGTAGCCCTTGAGGACTGAGATGCAGAGGCTGGCTCAGGTGACTGTGGTTTGATTGCACAAGCACCCAAATAAATGTTTTCCCTTGGCTCACAGCACAATATTTCTGATCCCATATAGCACCCTGAAATGTGGAATAGAAAGCCAATTTCCAGTGAAAGACATGACAGAAATTATGAGAAGTTATGATTTAGGAAAATACGGGTTTGCAAAATTAAACTACATATAATACAGGCTGCAGGCTTGCCTCAGTCCTTCCATCTTCTCTTGTATTTGGTATTTTTATGCAGTGTGTTTTACAGTGACTGGTCTGTGCTTAAAGAGCTGAGTTTGATTAACACCAGGTATTTAAAAAAACTGATCTCCATTTTTTCTTCATGCTATGAATTATGATTCTTGAAAAAATTGTAATGGAATTCAAAATATTTTAAGAAATGCCTAAATCAGAGAACTGTTAGCAGTTTTTATTGGAAGCTGTTACCCAGGTAAAGAGGCTGAATATTTGTAACTGCATCCAGGAATTACAGCTGGTTCTCACTCTCACTGAAAATTTAAGATGCTTCCTGCAATTACAGGTAATTGTAAATGTCCTGGTGAATACAATTGCTTCAGGATAATGGAAGGTTGCATGGAGACAGTTGCACACAAAGATGGAAATTTTGCATTATCAATTAGCATATCTATTATTTGCATAATCTATGTAATCACAGAGTAATCTGCAGTCCTGAGGAAGAGGAATGTTATCTTCTGGGTCCTTTATTTTTTTGGTAGATCAGTGTGAAAATGGTGTAGAAGAGAATAGAGAATGATCTATATTTACATTTAGAGTGAGCACTTCCAGTCCTTTCTGTGGCAAGACAACATATTGAGTTAAGGTTCTGATACTGGAATTGTGCTACCATTTTTGTGTTTCTCCTTCAGGGACATTCAGAGGTCCAGGTCTCATTACCAATGGGGGCAGCCCCTTATCTCCACTTACTTTCAGTTCACCTTCCCAAACATCTGAGCAAAATTTGCCAAGTCAAATTTTCCTGTGTGATAGAAAGAACTGGGACAGATAGCACTAAGCAGCCAGAAAAAAACAAGGAAAAATTTCAAGTGATCTGAAATGAACCTCTGAGCAGCTGGACAATGTTTTCAAAGAGATGCTATGATTGCTCATAGAGTATGGAAATTTACAGGGCGGTAACAACAAGCTGCATATCACTCAAGTGTCAAGTGAAACAGTAAAGCAAATCACAAGGTCAGGGACTGAGCTGAAACTCAGTACAATTAAAAGAGAAAATCAGCCAAAAAGGCAGCAAAAACCAGGCAAAAAGACATGACAGAAAGCACACAGGAGATTTTGTGCAAGGGCAACATTTTCTGTAGAGTTTGTCACCTTGGCTTTTGCATTGTGAGCTGGAAGCATGATCCACCTGCGAGAGGGATTGGGTTAGAGATGTTCTTATCAAACATTCATCAAAGGCTATGGGAAATAGGGGCATTGACTATACTTCCTTGGATAAAGCAGGCAGCTTACAGATTCAGCGAGGCAGCTGGGCAAAGGTGGGAGCTGCAACATGACCAGAATTAACAGAACCTTCCTGGTCACACACAGGGAACAGGAGAAGCAGAGAATAGGGCGTTTTCTTCTTTATGCTAAAAAGCCACAGAACTGCCAGCAGGGCCATTTGAGTGTTGTCAGCTGTTTATGGTCATCCAGTGGATAATAAAAGCAAGACCTTAAAGAAGAAAATGCTAAAAGAATTGAAGCCTGGGGCTCTGTTTCTATTCCCTGGCTGGTAAAATTGCCAACTGACAGGTGGTAACCCACAGCAACCAGGAAGATTTATTGAAGATACAAGTTAATAATTACAGTGGTACACTGTGCCTGTAGCTCTAGGACAGGCTGATCTGCTTTCTTTCTGCCCCTTTCAAGACAGACTATATAAATCCACATCCTGAAGTTATGTCCAGGGCCTTATTCAACCAGATACTCAGCAAATGAAGCAGATCTCTGACTCAGATTGAGGGCTCTGCCTTGCCCTCCACGATGTCAAACTTGAGACTGTGCAGGGAATGAGCTGCATTTCCAGCTTTAAAGATTTCTGTCCCTCATATGAATATTTTTCAGTTCAGGATGGTCTGCCTTATTTTCATGTCAGATGTACTTCTTAAAAACATAACTTTCTATGCTGCTATTAGGATCATCACATCCCTAAATCTCTTTCCAGCTTCCTAGGCTCTGAAATTCCTATTTTTTACAATTTTTTTTAAAAAGAGAGGTATTTTTCAGTCTATCACTTAACTTGATTAATGTCTCATTTTTCTTTGACAGCACAATGTGTGTTATCATTATGATTTTCATGATCGACTTAGGAACTCAAAGCAGGTTTTTTTTTTTCTGCTCTCACAAGTACTCCTCTTTGGCAAAGCCCAGATGAATTAGGCCTAAATTAGGATCTTAGTCATTACTACAGATTGATGCAGCCCACCTCACACCTAAACTGACCCTTCAAAGTACCTTGATCTGTGGAGGGAACCTAAAGAGATCAGGCTGATGGTGTGGGTGTATCAGTTATGTATATAGAGGTAAGTGGGAAGGACCATAGACTTTCTCTTCTCATGGCAAAATCTTAATTCTTTGCTCTTGTTCATAATGACAGTTAATTTACTTTGCCTTCAATGACAGTTAATTCCATTTGCCTTCTTTTTATGAAATATACCCTAAGTAGCACACTGTTTAACATACAGGTTTGGAAATCTAATATCAGGTGTTCAATGTGAAATTATGGTTTGCATTACCAGATCCTATAAGGTAAAATCTTGCAATATGTTTAATTTAATACATTTTTACTAGCACAGAATTAGCAAGAGGTAGAAAATATCTAACTTACAAGTAAGTACATACAGAACAAGTTTGTAAAGCTGGGGTGTTATCTAATGACTTTTGGCTTACATATATAAAATGCTCAATTTTTACTTTACTCTTTATAACTCTTGTTTAACTGTATCTCATTGTGTTTTGACACATAAATAACTAAAAATGAGGTAACAACATATTTGTTTCTAGGAGCTCTGTAACACCTGTAATGAGCACACTCTTGCCCAATGGTAAATGCTTTGACTTTGATTCTAATCTTAAACCCTCCCTATTGGCTCGAAAAAGTCAGTCCTAGCTCTACTCTCTTTCTTCCTGCTGCTCTGATCTTCGTTTGATGTTAAAAATTGCCTGAATTGTGTCTGGGTTTTCTGAGCACTAAGGAATCAGGGTGGCATAACGGGCTCGTTTCAAAACATGCAGTGAGGTGAGTCACACTCCAGTCATTGCAGAGCACAACCAGCCTTGTTTGGAGGGGATGAATCGTGAGAGCAGGAGAGATGCAGCTTCCCTACAGACCAGAGCCAGGAGAAATCTGTTTTAGCTGTATCCATACAGTAAATATCTCCTTGCTTTTGATTTAACATTTATTTTGAACCTTTCCAGTTCCTCACACAATTGATTTAAAATAGGTTTTGTTTGGAATCAGGAAAGTTTCCTTTTTTCTCCATTCTGCTTGTCCCACACCATCAATCCTCTTTCATGCTGCCAACAAACCTGGCAGCCCTTCACTGATTTACTGAGAAATAAATTTACATGTCCTGTTCTTGGGATTAAAAGGAAGCAGGAATCCAGAGGTTCATGAAAGAATGAACAGAATGAAATGGAAAACAACTCCCCCCTCTCCTTTAGGAAAACCCTATAAATTAGATCATGTTCCTTCAAAGGAACATTCTCCTTTCCTTGAACACTTTATTTTATCCCAAATAATTGGCCTATGTGACCTAGTAAATTATCAAAATGGGAAAAGAAATCTCTACAGCCAGTGAATGAAGCCAAGCCACCCTGAAGGCAAGGTTCCAAAGAGTATGTTTTGTTCTACAGCACACACATGATCTGACTTTTCCTATTTATTGGGGTGAGGAAATAAAAGTCCACAACTTTCCACTTTTGAAAAAAAAAAAATACCCTAGAATGGAGACACTCCATAAGATGAAGTGTGTCTGGGGTCCCCATTATCTCCTCATGCTCCTTTGCCAACATGATCAGCTTGTTCCCACTCTTGCAGGAGTAACTTCTGAATCAGGGATGCTGCATCTCTCTGGCTCCTCAGCTCCAGCTGAGCCAGTTGCAGCTGCATCTGCTAATGGAGCAGGAGGGCAACCACAGCAGTTACACACCTTGTCTGCAGCCTTAGATGCTGGACCACTCCAATATGTAGCCCAAAAATGGAGCTGGGAAAGAAGCACATTCATATGCCCTGACATTAGGGAAAAGAAGAGATGCGTGTCACCACAAATTCATTCACTGTAGAAAGGGATGAACAGTGAAATCTTCAGACTCAGAGGAGGTACAAAGCTTTTCTGAGTAGTAAGATGTCCTCATAGCAAGTCCAGAAGGACCTCACAAAAGTGAGTGAGTGAGTGAGTGAGTAAAAAAAGTTTCAGGTGAACTTCAGTCTAGATTAAGGTAAATTGCTAAGAGAAAAGTAATCAAAATTATGCCAGTATTATGCTGTTTTGAACTGGCAAGTGGCAGTTTAGGAAAAGTATTATGGTATCATCACTGGCAGCTCTCTGAAACCATGGAGTCATTGTGCAGCAGTAGATAAATGCCCCAAAATTGTTGGGTATCACCAAGAGTTGTTTTGAGACAAAGCCTAGGTGTAAAAACATCATGAATAATACCTGTGCTTTTGGTTATCCTACCACAAGTCGGACTAGTGATGATAAAACAAGCACATAGGAGAGCAAGAAAAATGGTCAAAGAAATGTAGACTCAAATACAAGGAACTGTACAAGGAACAACTAAGAAGACTGGGATTTCCAGTTTCAGAGGAAAAGGATGAAGCAGATATTGCTGAGATTTACTAAACCCTGAAAGTGATTGATTTACCAACGAGTTGATAAAGTGATTGATATAGCAGCTCTCTGAGAAGCAGAGTAAGGGACATCAATTAATGTTGGTTGGATGTCAACTTAAAGCACATAAAGTATCGTATACAGAGTAGATAAGGAATTTTGAGAGCACGTTGCAAGACAAGGCTTGGTAAGAGATGGCTTCAACAGCTCCTAGAGGGATTAGGCAAATTCACAGTCAAACGCTTAAGGGAATGAATAAAAATGTAGCCATTTAATTTTCCTAATCCTGAGTGCTGGGAAAAGCATGGAAGTCTTGGTCTGTTGCTAAAGGGCAGGTTCTGATAGTCTCCTTAAACAATATCACCTAAGGCCATTTTTTGGAAATAGAGTATAGGAGTAGCTGGAACTCCTACGAGGCCAGTTAAGGCATTTATTATGTACTTAAACTAATTGAAGACATGCCAAGCACGTCAGTCCTTCATGCACTCCTAATACTCATTCTATGCTTCTGATGTCCTCATTCACCTCCAAAGAGGAACCAACTCACTGGCTCAGCTGCTCACCTCACAACGTTATATCTGTGTTGTGGGCAAGAGCCTTACAGGGTAAAGAGACCAGGCAGTCATGTTCAGTGTGTGGAAACACGCATCTTAAAATGTGTGCTAAGCTGGTTTTCATTCTGGGAAGGATGTTGCTGAGGCATTTTGCCACAACAGACTATAGAGACTGGAACAGCCCAGAGACAAGGACATTAACAACAATGATTGCAGTTATTTTGTACAGATATTTACAGTTATGTGTTGAAATGCCAGCTACCACAAGCTAAACAACCCTCTCCCCTATTCTTTAAACAATACAATTTCAGACTGTTAAACTTGTGAAGTGTGCCAGGTAAGTGACAGAGAAGGCAAAGATTACTGGTTCTTTCTGCAAATTGCCCCCTCTGAGACCGAGAATAGGACATTAAAGTCCACCTTAATCAAAAACCTAGCAGGCAGTCCAGATACACTCTTTGACACAACCAATCTGAAGGCAAACCCTCCTGCCTTTTCCTCTCTAATGTATTTTACCTTATATAATTTGCCTTATATTGTGTTGACTAAGCAAGATGGAAAAAAAATCAAATTCCTTTAAATTACATCTATTTGTCTTACATTCTGTATATGCTGTTTTATTTCACTTGCAAGAATGGAAAATACTTGAATAAAATGCAATCCACTGTGTAACTGTAGGAGTTGCCGTCAAAAACAAGAGACAGTAAAATAACATTAAATTTATACTTGAACTTCAAGAGGAAATAAAAGTCATGTACTTCTACGAAACACTTCAAATTCAAGCTCTACTAAAAAGCAATATTTACTTGTGTGAAGAGAATCTTTTGGCACTGGTTTAATCAGGACCTCAAAGATTTGGAAGAACACATCCCAGGATCCTAGACAATCCTGCATGGAGACAGCATAACCTGTACCTATGTCAAAATATACCTCTGTCTGCAGGTCATCTGGAGCCAGCAGGGATATCCACATGGGCCCTTGGAGTTTCTGCTCTTGAACCCATCATATGACATAATTCTTTCGGAATCACTTTATCTAACATTTTCTAGCCAATAATGGCAGTAGAGAATGTCTGCAATATCAGATAGTCTGTGTGTGGCTACTGAGTTTGTTGTTATTTTAATAATATGTAGTCCTCCAACAAGATGGAAGCTTTGTGTACATAGCACAAGATCAAAGATACTGCTTGACTTGAGACAAGATTAGTATACAAAACAGGGAGTAAACAAAGTAAAATAACAAACATCCTGGAAGAACAAAATGCAGTGGCCCAGATTCATGATTTGTCATTTTGTTTTTGTTTATTCTGTTTCTGAAAAAAATAAAATCCCCATGAAAGGCCCTATTTTGGCAGACAATTATTTTTCTATCCTGTAACATGCACAATAGTTAAAACTCCCTATGTTCATATCCATCTTTCATCAAAAGCTTCTTAAATCTGTCCATTAAAACTGTTCAGTACAATCCTCACTCAGCTAAAGTCCAGCTTTAGCGAGGGTCACGTACCAAGGTAGTTATACTAGTTAGTACTTCATGTTCTGTAAACTGTTGGAAGCATTTTTCACTCTGATTGAAATCTGCCATAATTTTTATTACATTACACAGGTGTAAACTCCTGAAGTAATCCCAGAGGTCCCATTCCTTTTACAGAAGCTATCTGTAGACTTAGATTCAGTTTTTGTGACAGAGGTGGGCATTGTCTGTCAAAAAATCCAGTGTACAAATACTTTCTCTTGTTAAAAGCAGCATCTTCCTTCCTCTCATTGTCCCATCAATTTCAACTTAACCACTCCCATGAGGGACTCTGACATGAATAATGGTAGATTTTAGCCATTTGCTAGCAAAGCACTCTTTGCTACTTCCAGAACTGCATGAATAGGTTATATTAAAGTTACAAATGTTAAGTAAGTTGAGTAGGCTTTCAGCAATAAAGTAGAATCAGAAGGTTTTGG
This sequence comes from Daphoenositta chrysoptera, assembly GCA_013397915.1. Taxonomy (NCBI): domain Eukaryota; kingdom Metazoa; phylum Chordata; class Aves; order Passeriformes; genus Daphoenositta; species Daphoenositta chrysoptera. The sequence goes on along the minus strand of VZRO01007807.1, from coordinate 71,539 downwards.
GAGGCATTGTTTTTATACTACAGGAATAATATCAAAAAACCAGAGAATATTGAAGTTTACAAACAATTCCTGTCTTTCAGATCCAAAGATTGCATGGTTCCTGCAGAACCAGAGTGTAAAATCAGCTGGTTTTAGTCCTTCCATTCCAGGATGTTACAGGTTTGAGACAGAAGGAAATCCATGTTTAAACCTGGCTCACAAAATTTTCAGTTAAAAGCTTCTTCAAATCACCGTGTGGTTTCTTACATTAAGGTTTGAGCCTGTAATATTAATAACTCCACTGAAGCTTCTGCATATGAGGAAATTAGAAGAGTTTTCAGCTCTTTCAGCTTTATAACTTGAAGCAAGTATAACCTGTATATCTGTGCAGTGGAATGAACCACTGCATGGATACAGCTGTGTCAGTATAAACCCCTTTGCACTTTTGCACTTTTCTGTAGTTTTTATTTTTTACCATGAAGTCACTTGCAACCATACTTGGTCACATCATTTATAAAAAATGGATGACACAGGGAAGAGCTGATCTGTGGTATCTCTTGTGCAGCTGCCCCATAAGACACAAACTATATTCAGAAAGATTCAGACCAATATTTAATCCAATAAACAGGTCTTTTCCTTGTGCATGTATACATAAAATATGTATGTCTGTTTATCTGTAGAAAATCTGATTTTCTCTGTAACTTGCAGTATTATTTATGTCCATGTATCTTTGCAGAATTCAGTGCACTTCTCTACTTTGAATACAGAGCAAGAAACTTGTTAAACAATACACTGAATATTTTGGGAAAGTGCTGTCTGCAGATAAAGAATTTTCAAGGTAATACAAAGTCAAGTTATATCATCAGCTACTCATATCCTGCTAGTTAACTATCAAATGCTGAAATTCTGATTAAATTCTTTGTGATTATACTATACTTATCAGCCAACCTAATACGATTTGCTTCAATGTTTTCATTGATAATTTAAATTAGCTTTTGTAGGATGCTATGCACTTTACTGAAACACTAATATTTTCTGTGTCTTAATAAAATAATTCAACAAAATATCAGTGGTATTCCTGAAAAAACAATTGTTTTCTCTAGAAAGGAGACATATTAAATAAATTGCACACCTGCTAATGCATTTACTTTGAAACACAACTACAAAGACAAAATCCAGCGGGCAGTACTTGTAAGCACTTTAATGGACTGGGTTTTGTCTTCATTTTTCAAGTTAATGAACAATTTAGAAGAAAACATTGACTCATCACTGCTAAGATTTGCATAGAACACCTCTATGAGGGAAGTACTGAACAATGAAGCTAGCAGATCAGAAGTTTTTCTAAACAATATTCATAGGATTTGTACCGATGCCTGTGATGACTTTTGCTAGTCATTTAGAAATATTAAAATAATTTTGAATTCCTGAAAAAAAGGTCACTGGAAGTGCAAATCCAGTTAAAAGTTGTACAGATGTAGATTATCCAAACTTGCTTTGTTTGGGCACCTTTTGAAATTTTTTTCTTCTATTCCATAGACTAGAGAGGACCATGAGCAGTGGTTTGGATCCAAATACACATAGGAACAGATTTTTCCTACAGATCTAGCTGTCCCAGAGGTCCCTAAATATAAATGAGATTTCCAGGCACCAAAGCAGAACAAAAACAGCAGGACAAAACAGCTTGTAGTGTGAAATGCAATTAAATAAATTTGCAGTAGAGAGAGAATGGGTTTCACATGGAAGTATAAAAAGTTCCCTGTAGTTCCTGGAGTGGATTAAAAAAATAACTCTTTGATGAGTATCATTAAATGTTGTGGTTCTATAATCAAAATTGCCCCTGATCTGCAAGAGGCTTTTCTGCAAGGAACACAGGAATAGCTGTTTCTTCAAATATTTTGAATACCATATACCTCCATTTTCTGAACGAGGTGTTTTCTGGCAGAATAAATTGAATAAAAAATGTTTTGACTGTGAGACTGTTTCACTATAATTCTTTCATTTACGCAACATGAAAAGTTGAAAGTTCTTAATTTTAAACAGTCACACCTGAGAGGACCAGATTAGATCTTTGGCTGGAGTAAATTGATATAGCCACATGAAATCGATGAGGCTAAACCTCCTTCTTCTGTGAAAAAGATCTGTCTCTATACCTCAACATGCAGGAAGATTATACCCACAGCTTCAGCAAACTCCTATTCAGATGCAAATTACCCGTGGGATGAGGTAGAAGGGTAGGAGAGAGGCACTTCACTCTCACCTCCGCTCCCATCCCCACGTGCACTGAGGCATGCAGGCCCCCATCCCAATTACAGCCCTACGGGCAGCTCTGGCATTCAGTCAGGAAACATGGAAATATACTGACTTCTGTCTATCTTCTTGGCTGCTGAAGTCTTGGGGCACCCACTCCTTCAATGAGCACACACCAACATTTGTAGCCATCCTGAGCAGTGGAAAAGATTCTCTTTTTGTGTGTATGTGATGGTGGCATTCTCCAAATTGTTACAGCCCATCAGGCACAGCACTGCCAGCCGGGCCAGGGAGGGGATTGTCCTGCTCTGCTCTGCCCTGGTGCTCTGCTCTGAGTCCTGGGGGCAGTTTTGGGCACTGCAATACAGGAAAGACATTAAGGCATTAGAGAGCATCCAAAGGAGGGCAAAAAAAATGGTGAAGGGCCTTGAGGGGAAGCTGTATGAGGAGCAGCTGAGGGCACTTGGTCTGCTCAGCCTGGAGAAGGAGACTGAGGGGAGGTCTCATTGAAGTTAAAGCTTCCTGGTGAGGGGAACAGGAGGGACAGGCTCTGATCTCCTCTCTGGTGACAGTGACAGGACCTGTGGGAAGGACATGAAGTTGTGTCAGGCCAATGGCGTGAGTCTTGGGGATGTGCAGGCCCAGGAATTGGACTTGATGATCCTTGTGGGTCCCTTCCAACCCAGCATATTCTGTGATTTTGTGAAGGCTTGTGCAGAGGAAGGCAGAAGGACCTCATCCCTTGCCTGCCCTGTGTGACTTCTCCACAGCCGAAGGGATGCACAGGGCTGGACACCAAGCTGGACACCAGGCTGGACACCAGGCAGGTGAGTACTGGGCAGGCACTGCAAAAATGCAAAGTGGCAAGTGCACTGCATGACAATAGGGAGCAGAGAGTAGAGCTGAGGATGGCTTGGAGCTGGGAGTAGTGACGACAGGTTTATCACACAGAAAAAGGATGTGGAAGTGCGCAAAGCACTGGACCATCAGGTTATTAAGTGTTGGGTGTCTGTATAGTGAAGAGAGGTTAGTCGTACAGCAGGGAAAAGGATTTATCACCTGAGTGTTTATGACACCAAGCTTCATTAATTCTCCTCCTCACAAAGGGACAAACTTGTTTTACAAAATTTCTAATATCTCTTATCCAGTGGAGGAGTGGCAGGTAACAAGTACTTCTTGAAGTTGTTTTCATTATCTTTCTTTGAGGCAAGCAAGTAATTCCTTCAAGCTTATCCTCTGCCAGGATTAATTTGGCCAGTCTAGACCAGTTGTCCAGTACCAGGAGTAGTTGCAAAACTGTATGGAGTAGAATGAAAAATAATTGTTACATACAGGGGAGAAGAACTGCATTTGAAGTGACCTGAATGAATAGTGAATTCTTTTCTTTCCATGCAACATGAAGATCAGCACGTATAAGGATTATACAGAGAGTGATTCCTTTAAAAGAATAAAATCAACCCACTTGATAATGTCTTCTTGTTTCGCAGTATTTAGGCTTTTATCACAGTTAGTTCTTAGGGGCTTGGAATGTTTGTCTTCGTACCAAGGCTGAATCACAAATAAGGGGATTAGAAGTCCTCAGTGCTGCAAAGGATTTGCATTGACAGGAGATGCATAAAGGACGAAGCAAACTGTGCAGCTGCATCACCAGGCAGTGCAGCAGCAGCAGAGTGCTTCCATCGACGTGTGGGTGCTCTCTGATTCGCACCAAGGAGCCTGCTCTGCACAGCACCCAAACTCCTGCACTCCACAGGCTGTCACACAGAGCTCCGTGCTGTTTGGGGCTGGGTAAATACACACAGACTCGAAAGATGTGTGAAAATATATGTGTGAAAACAGGACAAGCCCCGTATTCCTAATATTTCAGTACCATCTGGAAGGTCGAAATTTACCGGGATTGATTTAAAAATGTAAATTTTTCTTAGGCTCTCTGTAAACAGTGTGAAGGTTGATTTTACATGGATTTGGATGTGGAAGGTAAAGTTAGGTGTTTCCCTGTCCAATAGGGGATGAAAACATTCAGCAATGTTCTCTTCGGCATAAGCATAGGTATGCTTTCCTCGACAAAGACTGATCTTTACATAACTATTAGGAATCTCATGTCTTTTAGATCTCTTGTCCTCTACAGTTAATATTGGCCAGCAAATTAAACAGACAGTCACAGGCCCCATTGGGAGGTGGATGCATAAACTCATTCACCAGTGTATTATCACTGAAGCTCCATTTCTTTATGGTTTTGACAAAATTGCATCCTTGCACCACTGGTGCTTGCCATCATGCAGAACCCACATAAGGCAGCATACAGTGTGCTGTTTGCTTTATTAATGTGATAACAGGAGCAGTGAGAGTTTCAGAACAGCAGAACCATGGCTGGTGCACGCCAAAGAGCAACAGTCAGCAGCTTCCCCTGCGGACAGACCGATTTCAAGGGACTCCAGCCAAAACCCTGAGTGTTGGCTCTTTCTGGCTTGGCCCCCGTTCACCTAACGGCTTGTGTGAGGAGCACCCCTTCTGCTCAGCTGGCAGAAGCCTCTAGAAAGGGCAAAAAATGGGCAAAAGGCGCCTCTTGTATCTGCTTTTCTCTGCCCCTGCTAATACAAGTGTCAGACATGTCCTCAGAGGAACAATCATCTCCTCTGAGCTCACCCATTTCCTCTGAGCTCACCTGGCTGTGAAAAGAGGAGGAAGTTTATCTCCAGAAATGCATGAATAGCAGTCGATCTTTCCAGCTTCACTTTGGGAGACATATCAGCATCTTTGCTATTGCATGCCACCTTAAATTCTCCAGACTATTTTTGTGATCTAAGGACATCGTTCTGTAGGTAATGAAACATTTTGTAGAGGGACAGCTCCTTCCTGTGAAGCAGCAGAAAACTGTTGTTTGAAGTTTACTCTTAAGTGTAATCTATACGTAGCTAATGCATACTGGAAGGAAGCCAGTTTTCATTAGGAGCAGAAACCTTCTGACAAGGTGGCATCAAGTTGCAGTTCAGCTTCCTTTTTGTAACAAATTGTTGAGACAGCAAAGGAAAAAATAACTTCTCATCTATTCAGGAAAGGAAGAATGCAAAATGTCATTGAGGTCAGCCCTCCAATTCCAGTTCAGGCTGCTCCACAAATGGAAATACCAGCTTTGTATTTGCAATTTTACAATATGCAGGTCCAAAGAAGCACACCAGTTACAGTCAAGTAGAATGTGATGTCTACTTGTGGTTTGTGCACCTTATAAAATACTGCATTGTGTCAGTTTGACCAACAGTAGGAGATGATATACACTGGTTATATCCTGTGTTCAAAATGTGCTATCAGAAATCTGTAGAGTCAGCTCAAAAGATGTATATCAATGCTTGGTATTTAAAAAAATATATATATCTGAAAACAATTAAACTGCAAGCTAAATTTAGGGGTAGGAGTGAAAACTACAAAAAATAACAGCTATAATATCATTGAATTGTAGTTCCTAAAATGTGCTAACAGGAAATATTCTCTGTAGGTATTTAAAAAATTTAGCTCTTATTTTGTGACATCAGAAATCCTGGTTCAAAGTATAAGAAGCTTTAAAGTGTAAAAGTCAAAGCTATCAAATACAAAATATTGCCAAGGGGGTTTATGTTGCTGTGAAACAGATAAATAGTTCATATTTACACTTTTCAATACTGAAAGTGTAAAACTTGAGGAAAGTTTTGGGTGATCAAACAGTCAGGTAAAATTTAGCCAACACCAAGTCTAATTCTTACAGTTAAACACCTTGTTGTTGTGCCAGCCTAGTACCAGATCCGGGGCTAAATTCCTCTCTTAATAATAATGAGCTTGGCAAAGAAGGCATTGAAGAGAGCACAGATTATTTTAACTTTCAGTTCATCAGTTTCCCTGCTGACATTTCTTGCCATTAGTCACTTTAGAGTTGATCTCAACTCCTATCAACTTAAACCTTCAAAATAGCCTTAAAACACCTTGCAAAAAAAAAAGGAAAATCATTCAGAAAGATGCACTCATGCACTGAGAATGTCTGAACTTGATTGATGGATCGGCAACAAAAATATTAGTTTTACTGTACCACAGGAATGACAGCTACTGTTGCACTGAACCATCCACGCAGCTCCTCACCACACACACCCCTGAAACAGCAGTGCACTGGAAAATCAGGAATTGCCTGAGAAACACTAATTTACTCGGTATCAATTTGCTTTGTTCCTTTTATCTTCCCTTTTGGGGCCCATTGGACTTTTTCTTTTCAAAGGTGAGAGGAGGGATGGGACCTGGTGGGCACGCAGCTCTCTGGCCTTATGGTTTTTTCTCACTGCCCACAGGGTGGCCCGGGCTTCATCTATTGTGCGCAATTAAAATACTTTTTACATTGAGAATTATTAATGTTTCTGTGACATTTCTACGGCATTCATCCTTATAGTGTCTGATTGCCTTACAAGACACTAGATAATTAAACCCTTACCTGAATTTTGCATGTAGGGAGCTGACAAAGAATACAAAAATTTACTGCTGTGTTGGGAGCTCAGTTTACAGAAGCTGTAACCCTTCTTAGAGGGGACATTTTGATTGTATTTTCTCATTAACACTTTCAAAGGTGCTTCTATAATTTAATTTTCATCAGTATACATAGATTAGACAGTCTGTTTTACAGATGAAATTCACAAGAAGATCTTATTTGGATCAATAAATGTTTCTTCTGACCCACTTTTCTCATCCCCTGCAGAGTCAAACTTAGGCATAGGCTCAACTCCTCACAGGGGGGCAGTGAGCAATGAAACTTAGGACATTATACACAGACTACTTCCAGAAACACAACTTTTACAATCAACTTCAGCATAAACATGATATTTACTTATTTGATTTAAGAAATCTGAAATGTAACAGTTTTTTTGTTAGTTATGTACTTCCAACCCAGACTTTGTAAGTGCTTTGCAAGTAGGATTACTATAAACAAAGCAAAAATTGCCCAGCCTTGCAAGAGGCCAAAGCAATAAGGAGGGATTGCAGGATTTCATCATTCCTTATGAAATAAGAACAGGCTACCAGTATTTTAGGTCTTATAAGAGCGATTTCAGTTTCTGACTCTACAGCAGAAAGCAGCCTGGAAAAAAACAGCCTTAAATCTAAACAGCCAAACCAAAATATTTTTATTTCCCTTCCTAGACTTAGGTTCTTTAAACTCTATATTCAGATCAGCCAGAACATTAAAGAGCAGTAAATTTCAAATACGAAGTCTTAGAGAAGCTCGTAATTCAGACAACTGAATCTGAAAACACTTAAATCCAGTTTCAGCACCAGAATATAGAGGACAGTGTAGGACTCTAATTATCCATGACAATGGACGCCTGTGGGGGGACAGCTGGGAAGCAGGACAGAAAGTACCTTGGAGTTGGAGAGCAGCACTGATCTCCTAGCGCTGGTGGGACGGAAACCATGGGAGAAGTAAGCAGACTTCAAGGGTAAGGAAAAGCACAGAAGAGAAAAGGAACCTCGTGCTCCACTGCACCTGCACAGGAGAATGCTGGCAAAGACTGTGGGTTACACCATGTGAGGTTGAAAAAGAGAAGTGGACGCAAGGAGGGGGTAGTGGCAATTTTCACCTCCCTGTTACACGGTGTATAAACCACACGGCTTTTTGTTGCATCAAGCAGAGTCCGTCTCTCAATCACCGTCAGATGCCTTGAAGTCTGTCACGCACAGAAATTGTCTCCTTTCACGCTCGTTACCAAATACATGCTAAAAGCAGCATTTAACACCTCTGTCTGGGTTGCTTTGTAGCTCACTGTAGGACCGTTTACTGCTCTCGTTCTTTGTGTTAAGGTACATGAAAAATAAACCATTACTCGGGGCCCTCAAAAAGTGGCAGTTCATCTCAAAAAGGCTTAAACCTGCTTTTTTGGAAATCATTCAACATGTCTCTTGTTTCAACTCTCAAGAGTGATTACCTACATTCACTAGCCATGTTGGAAAATTTTCTTTTGGAACTTTTATGATGTTGGTTTCTCTCTTCTTACTACTAGCACTTTGAAAGACTCTCCTTGAGCCTCGGAAATACTGAACCCAAGCAGTGTGAGACCTGTAGTCCTATACTCAGCTTTTTTCCTGGTGCTGAATTTTGCACATACAGTGCTTTGGCACTGACTTTTGTTTTGCAAAGTGGAAATAAATTTCAAGTCACTATGTTTTATGAAAACCATATGGCTTAACTCACAGTTCTTCAGCTTGGCAAGATTTGCTTGTGGAAGCAAACATGTTCTGAATAGCTGAATTCCCTCTGCATTTAAATATGTTCTTGGAGACGGCCTTGACTGATACTGAAAACAAGCTATGTTTGATTTAAAGTGATGATCATATGATTTAATTCCATATATTATAAAAATGAAATTAGAAATAAATAGCACAAAGAGACAAGAACTAAATGGAGATTAACACAGTCCAAAAGAGATGTCAAGTAAGTAGGTTAAACTGTAGTATTTGGTGGAATCACTCCAATAACTCTGTAGAAAATCTGTTAAGTTTAATGCTGCCTCAGGACTAGTTTTTGAGAAGTCTTATGAATTATGTGGTACAAGATACTTTATACAATCTTCTATTAAGTAAATGAATAAAAAATAAGAGGGAAAAAACCAAGACAATCCCATTTTTGGAGATAAAAAATATAAATTCAGGTAAGATATACCTTCTATTGACAGTGGAATAAATCAGGATGTTAAAACCTCTGAATATATAAACTTCAGACTGGCAGGAGAGAAAAAAATTGGGCTCATTAAATTTTGCTTCCATTTGCTAATCTGCTGGTACCAGAATTTATGGACAGAGACAACCACATTATCTGCAGGGGGGAATCAAAGGGGGAAGGAGCAGGGCTCTTGGTGCTGCTCAAAGACAAGAGGCTCACAGTGCATTTGAAGTGACAGTGAAGTTTGTACCCGTTGCCCATTTTGTTACCCATGGCCATGTACCCACTGTACATGGTTTGTACCCATCCTGGGCTCACAGCTCCCATGAGGGCAGGGCTGACCACTGCACCACCTCTCACTGCTTAGGAAATTACACTTGGAGGTGCCTTCCCCCATCCCAGATCCAGCCCTGGCTCCACCAGAAGGGAAATCATCTCCAGATGGGAACCACCAGACTCCAAGTAGGGATGAACACCAAATTTGCACCAAAAAGAACTCACCTCGAGCTCTAAATTGCTAAAACAGATGGATCCATAAGAACCCATCCCCTGCTCATACACACCCACAAAACACACAAGAACCTCAGTGTTGGTGTGAACTGCATACCACAGCAATTCTTTGGGTTCTATTCCCACTATTCCCACTAGCAGAGTCCTAAACTTTGGATATTTACATACTTTTACTCAATTTTTTGAAACCATAGCAAAACCCAGTCCTTATGGAACTGGTGATGTGAGATATTACTTGCATCAGAATGCAGGTTTATAAAATCATATTTCTATCTTGAGGTAGAGCCTTGAGCTGTGAAACTGGAGTAACTCCAGTGACATCAGTGGGACACAACTCGTTAGACACAGTTTAAACCAAGGTTAAAATTAATTAACAGTAACCACACACCAGCAAGCCTATCACTCTCTAAAACTCTTTGCCAAGCAAAAAGAATCAGCTCCTCTTCATCTACTGCCTTCTACAGCCATTGCAGTAGAGATGACTGGGATAACATACATTTTGAGTAGCATTTGGAGTGGATTAGTGTGCCAGTCAGAAATCTACTTGTCTTTGCATTATCTTCACATTTTGCTGCTGAAGGACTCCTTGCTCCTTGCTTGCCTTTTGCAGCTCAAACTGAGCTTGATAAGTCATTGTCCTACATGGCTGAAGCCATGACCACAGGCAGTGTGAAGCTGGGACAAGATTGGAGGGGTGTTTTATAAAATATCCTGAGGAAACCCAAAATGTTATGGTATTACTCACCTGATACCCAGCGTAGTAGGGAGAACACACACCATGGTAATCGCTTTAATGAAATTCAGGCTTATTTAATGATATTTTGCCTCACTCAAATCCTGGAGTCATCTTTACCAAAGGGAAAAAAAACCTCACCTCGATATGTAAGAATAAGACTGAAATATTAGTGAGACAGAAAATCAATTTTCTTTAGAAAAAAAAAAAATCAGGCAAAAAATTTCAAGACAATTCACATAAAAACAATTAATACAGTGTGTCTCTAATGACCCAGGTTTCCATTTTTCTCAGCTGTAAGTATATCTGGTAGCCATTCATTTTCTACTGAAATTGCTATTTTCCTTCTTAACTAATTACTTTGAAGTCCCTTAAAATTTGTGTCATGAAACCAAACTCTGTTTATTTCAGGTGATGCAAGCACTTGTAGTTACCTTTGAGAATGACTTTCTCTAATTCAGGCCTGAAAAAAGATTCATGTGCCTGAGCAGTGTATTGATATTGAGCAGTTGGTATTTTTCCAACAATATCAGTTGGTCTAATAAAAACTATAACATCTTCTTGTCTTGTTTATATCCCTTGGTCTTAATACTAAAAGCAGCCCTACAACTACAATAAAAATTAGTCCAGAAGGCCCTGAGCATGGGAACAGTAATAATAAACAGTCTGAAGAGAACGTTGTCCCTCTATTTCATAAATACCACTTTTCTTAATTTTTTTTTTCAAATATAGGTATTTCAGGCAGTTTTATATCCATACCAGTGTTCCCTGCACAGAACCTGGATCTGGCAGTGGCACAGCCACGGCAAAGGGGAGCCCTCAGCTGCCGCCGACGGCTCTGCTGCTCGGTCTCACTGCAGGGATGTCTCTGCTGACAGCCTCTTCTGCCCCTGTCTTCTCACTTTCAAGGTCTTAATTCAAAAGAGATGAAATCTCTGTCACTTTTGTTTATTATGTATCGTACTTTTCGCTTTTTTACCCATTTCATGTATCCAGTACTTCAAGCTTCTGCGCTGTTTATTTGAAGTAAAACAGGATTCTTATTTCACTTTGGGAAACAATCTGTGTTCTACCTTTTACTGCTGTTTTTTCTTAGATAACCTGTGCAACATGGCTTGCTAAGATCACTTCATCTCATGTGTGTTGTCATTACAGCCTTTGTCTTAAATCAGTTTTAGGATTATTGCATTAGTTGATATATTATTTTTGAATTGCTCTACTAAGGAGGTTCTGGCTATGTTCATCATCTCCCACCCTCAGAAGAATTTGATGATCTTTAATAAATCCTTAAACAATCTTTCATTAACCCCTGAGATTTATTTTCTTTACAAGCTATTCCCCTGTTTTTACAGGCTCCCTCATACAAATCTGGCTGCTTTTGGGTTTTTTATGATGTGCTTCCATTGTGGGAAATTCCTTCACAAGGGCAAAACCTCAAGGAATTATTCAGTATTTTATTATTTCACACTCCTGCTTCAAGCTCCTTCAAAACCTCCACTGAGTTTATTGCATAAATTGTCAAGGTTTTTATCGTATCTATTTTCCAAAGCATTCTAGAACATTAAATTAAAAATATATCCCTTGAAGCAAAGGAAAAGGTGTGTACATCAGCAGCACTATCATGATTGCTGATCTGCAGTATATAGCTAGGGTCTAGGAACTACTGAAAGTTTTATCTTCATCTAAGAGCCACCTTCAGGACCCCCTATTTGTTATTTGATATGAAACTTTGTTGGAAAAATTTCCATGCTTTTTTTTAAACATTTATCCCTGTTTGGCTGTATAGGGTCTTGGAGAGTTAGTTCTGAAAAATATGGTTTTTTTCTTTGAGTTTAAGGAATTGGACTATTTTTTTTATTAGTTTGATTCATCCTTTGCTTATCTTTAATTTCCTATTGCTTCAGATGAACCAACAGAGTTTTAATTCATTTTCTTAACTGATTTTCACTCAAATGCTGCCATTCTGTCCATCAAAAATAATAACACTTGAAATTCTTCGTCAGAAACTTACAGCAGCCTCTTGGGAAAGAGGCAAATCCTCTAGGATTCCTCTAAGGTAATTAGAGTAAGAAAAGACTTTCTAAAGGGTGTCTTGAAATCTCTGAAAATAAAAGTAACTGAGACATAGCTCATCTTCTGAAAGTGGAGATTCTTGTCAAGCAGGGGAATTGAGGTCACTAATTGACAACACTTAAAAGATCTTCAGAGGAGACAGCAAATCTGCCTCTGAAAAAGTGGTCCAGATCATTGAAGGACAAGATGAGTCCATTTTTCACCATTTCCTTTTGTTGTGACTATCTCTAAAATAATGCTTTTCAGAGGCTTAAAAACTTAAATAATAATATTCTAGCTACATGATGAAAAAGCACATGAAAATAAATAGTGACCCAATCTGAAGAAGAGCCAGAAATCTGAATTCTCTGTAGAGAAGTTCTAACCTCAGAGGTGCCAAGGTGAGCTCTGGAGGCAAATGGTGCCCCCAGTTTGAAGGAATTGTAGAAAGTGATCCCGGTGGATGGGAGGATGTGATCACAGGTTCCTGCAGGAGCGAAGAGGAGGAGTTGTACCATGCAGGTGTTTTGTTGCCCACAGCCTGTTTACATTACAAATTCAAGTGCAAAATGGCCCAGGCAAGCACTCTTGTGCCAAGTTGGGCAGCAAGAGCAGAGAGGACATTGCAGGCACAGAGAGCAGCCCAGGCTGCCCCAGCACCTCCCCAGGGACCCCCACAGGCTGCTGCAGTGTGGGAGGTGGGGGACAGATGTCTAAAATCAGAAACTCTTTGTGGTTTGTCATACCAGTCCTGTGTTTCCCTCCAGGAATGGGAACGGTAGAAAGCAAACTGTAATGGAGCTGAGGATATATAGCAAGCATCAAACAGTAATGGTGAAGGTAAAACACAAACACCCAGGGTAGGACAGGAGGCAGGAGAGTTGCTTTTAAATTGAACAGGTAGGAACTTCAAAAGATAAAACCACGAATTAAATTAACAACTCTCCTGAAAAAGAGTGTTAATTCAGTGAAGACCTTGTTTATGTGGCTACAATAACCACACTGTGAAAATACCTCGCTGCTTCCCTGGCAGTGTGTGCTTCTCTCCCTTTCTCTCTCTCAGAGCCTGACAGCTGCATCATTCCTTCCCTCACTAGCAATCCCATTTGCTCCACAAGAACTGACCTCTGCTTCTCTCAAATTGTCTCATTCATTCAAGAACACAGTTTAAACTCTTAGCAAATCCCCTCAAACTGTGTTAGATTTTTCATTTTCCTGGGGAAAACACAGGTCTGGGTGTAAGGAGGTCCCACTTCTTCAAAGCACGGCACCGAATATAAGATTATTTCTCCCTATAATCTTTGATTCTTTTATCTTCTCTGCCCACAGCCAGGACTGGTTAACACATAGGAAACAGAGATTCTAAAACAATAATGTCTTTGTCTGTGTACAGGGAGATGGAAAAGTTCAGGCTTACAGAGATACAAACCCATCATGGCTGCACCAAATCTAAATTACAAATATTGCTAAAATTCTTTTGCATCTTATAACCTCATATAAATGTCATAGAAGAAAGACTGATGGACATATGACACCCAAGCCTTTGGTAACCTGATATCAATATTCAGTCCCTTCAGTTATAACACGTGGCAGGGCCTATCGCTCGTTATTCCCCTGTGTTGTCTGCTGATGCTCTGCATGGCTCACAGCAAATGACTTCTTTAATGTCACTATTAGTTTAATTGGGAATTCTGGACCAGATAGTGCCTCCTTTAACACTTCACACCTGGCTTTTGCAGATCCCACAACAAGCTTGGTGCCTGTACTGCCAAGAGGCAAAGCTTATTTGGGATCACTACAGCAACCTCAGCAGACCCCAGTGTGGGGCACTGCTTTGGGGCTTTGTGCTCTGGTTTTAAGAGGGATCTGTAATTAGCAGGAGTGTCCTGGAGAGAAGATTTTGTGTCTTGTAAGAGCAGAGAATGGAGCCTGTGAGAGCCATCCTGCCCTCATCTCCTTACATGGGTGCAAAGGGGCACACACAGCTTTAGCCCCTTTCTGTACTCATAAACCTGTTGTGCTTCCATGAAAAAGCTGTTGATGTTGGCTTGCACACAGGTGGCTTTGCATGTCTGAAATGTGTATTTGGCTGGCCATGATGCTGAGTGATTTCAGCTCCAATACTGAATTGCAAGGAGTGTGAAGCCTCCAAGCATGTGCTTCTAGTGTTGAAATGGGAACTTTGAAGTGGGGGTGCAAGCATTCCAAAGAACCAATATGGAAAGTTTGGCATCCTCCTGCACTCTTCCCTGCTCTGTTTCCACTCTGGAAAATGCTGGAAAACCTCTCTCAAGGCCCATTCTTGTCTGCCAGCATACCCTGGCTCACTTTAAGCACTGGATGTGCCACCTGTACAGATTTTAGCTGTGAGTGTTCACAGCTTACATGGGTTTTAAGAATGATACGGTTTTCATAAATGAAAAAGAATGTTTTTGGAAAATATTCACACTTCATGTGCTTTCTGGGAAGCATCACTTAGATTTGCAAGATCCAAGAAATTAGGATTACAGTTCTTGATTGTGAGAGGGCTAACCAGGCAGTCTCCAAATAAGGTTTGGAGTCCATTCAGAAAGTAAGAAAATCATAAAAGTATAAAGGTATGGAAGGAGTGGTACTGAAAACACCTCCAAAATTGGATGCAGCGACTTTCCTGGTGTCAGACCCAGGGTTAATTTGGTTTGTTCAATGCCATATGTGCTTTCTGACTTGCTGTGTAGTACCTGTGATACCTTGGCTCTTTCTGATTGCCCCTCTGTATTGGGTGGATTTGTATGGCAGTTCACTAGACTCTTTTCACTGGCCTGCCTGCATGAAACCTGTTTCAGAAGAATGGCATATACTCTCAGGGAAATATTTAATCCTGTACATTCTCTCACACCTTTTGCTCAAAATACAGTCTAATCTTGCTGAAAGTACAGAGTTTTTGAGTGTGTCTGGTAATAAAGGGAGCAATTCTTCAACATGAAGATGGTACTATCTTCTTTTAGTGTCTCTTGCCCCTTTTTTATGAACCTACCTGCATGTTTGATAATAAAACAGGTCTGTTGATGGGGACAAAAACGTTTCGCAGAAGACAGAAATACAAAATCTGAATGGTGTTGTTAGGATTCAAAACGAGTAGAAATGTAAAAATAAGGGAGTTTTTAAGTTGACATTTTTTCACAGTATACAAAAAAATAAGGTTTTTCTTGGAGAACACAGCATCACTTAGCATTTCATAGAGCGTTTTGGTTTTGATGTGGTTGCGAGGTAGAAGTAATCAGCTTCTCAGAAACTGAGAGGGTGAGACCCCATGCTAAGTGTAGGTTTTACAGTATGGTAGAGTAATACTAGAAAATTGCCAAAAGCTCTGTGTGCATGAAGAAGGATTAGAGACAGGTGTCTACCAAGCAGCTATAGCAGAAAGCCCCTATATGCAAATAATCAAAAAGATCTGCCTTAAGAACAAAAAAATCCCACTTCTTTAAAGAAGCTTGACATGTAAATACTATTGAGATATGTTATAAATCCTCAAAAAGAGAACTGCAAGGCAGAGAGGGGTGATGCAGGCAGAGGTTTTTTTACTCAGACTGAATTTTCCAGTGTCAAACACTGCTTTATTAGCCATGACACCAAGACAGAAGCATTATGTGGTTGCTGCCTTCTGTCACTCTCCTTGCTAGTCACTGAAGCCATTAAAATGCCAGAAAGAAAGGAGCTGCAGAAATAATGCACACATTGGATGGAGTTGATATTATTTTTAACTATCCCTTCAAGAATTGTACTTGTTTTGTTCATTTCTGAGGATGTTTGTTTCTGATATTTATGGCTGAACATCTGCTTTATAATCTCTGGAGAAAGTTGTGCAGAATAAATTCACTGTCATTAAATACAGAGCAGTGTTGAACTACTCTACTCCACAGTTCAGAACACTGCTGTTATTTCAGGGCTTGAAATGTTTCTCTTCATGGCTAATTGATCGTGATCCATGTGACAGCTTATCCTCTCCAAATGGGAAATATCACTAAGGGATTCTTTGCCTTTCTTAAACTCTGTGTCTTAATCTTAAAAGTTTTCTGTTCTCAGCTGGGCAGTGGTTTTGATGGAGTTAAAGGTGAGGTGGAACCAGGACTAAAACACAGCCCAGACTGCCCTGTCTACCCAGAAAGCTGATGTCAGGCATCACCCAACCTGCTGCAAAACCCAGGGATGAAGGAGCCAAACTTCCCTGATCAAATTTGAGAACAGAAAGTATCCACTCGAGGGAGAATTTGGCATATGCAGCCCTCACGGAGGGACAGACAGACACATGGCTTCTGGTGGGAGACCATGTGAAGCACCCACGATGCCGCATTTGCTGCTCCTCGGCTTCCCAGCTGGCTCTTGGAAAACCAATTAGCACCTTCATTTACCAGTTAGCAGCCCCATTAGAAATGCCCCGGTGAAAAAGCATCTCTCAGCCTGACATGTCATTGCTAGTTACTTTCCTGCTTGTATTTGATGCTTTTACAAGGTCTCTCTCTGTACCTCAGCTCCTGCCTCGCAGCAGTCAGCCTGTCAGAGCTGGCAGGCTTCCCTTTTTCCATTATTCAAAAGAGCACCAGGGACAACCTCTTTTAAATTACTTTGGTCCTTTCTCTCCCAAGACCAGGTCCTGCTCCTCATCTCTGTGCTCCACATCTTCCCGTGGGCTCTGCTGGCCTCTGTGATCAGAATTACCTGGCGATATCACAGCTGATAACAGCAGCCAAGCATGAGGTTGCCAGGAGGTAACAACTTCACAAGACCCAGAGAACAAAAAAAAAAAAGAGAAAGTAGCTAGGATTTTTAGAAATAACGGAGCATCCTGTTTTTCATTAAATTTTAATGGGCATGAAGGTCACACACTGAGCTCATGATCCCGCTTGTGCCTGGAAGAAAGCATACAAACTGAAAGCACTATGATTGTATCTTCACTTATTCTTTCTTTCTTATCAGTTACAGTAACTGCATTCTCTGGCATGGTAGATTGGTATTTGTTTTTTAACATTTTCAAAATTAGTACTATTTTTTTTATACTGAGTAGAAATTATTTTCTGAGCAATGTTTTAAAAAACAACTGCACGAGAACTAAAAATCATAAGGTTGGAACAGAAAGCAAACACGAATTTGGCAGGTTTCAGAAGCCTGGACTGTCACACCAGTTCACCGTTCACCTCAGAATTCATATCAGTGACCACCCTAAAATATGTTTACAGTTTTGGGGCCCCAAGCCAGAAACAAATGATCTCTGATTCTTCCTCGGTATATTTGCCATTAATTTCCCTGGATTGCGTTGTCCTACCAAAAATAAGACAAACTCTGTGTGTCTGAATGTACTGTTCAAAATTTCATATGGTGTAAATTAAAAATTTTGAATGTAGCCTGAGTTTTTCTCTATCACCAATGACCAAGGTAAAAGAGAGGACATAACACAATACATTGCTGCCTAAGGGGACCTCTCATTTCGAAGTTAATAACTATTTGAGTAAAAATGATTACAGACAAGCTAACATGCATACTGGAAAGGTAAACAAGGGGTCTGGAAACAAAACAAGTTTATTTCCTCTTCAAATTGGATCATGGAAGTGTTTTCACCACTAAGAATTCTTGTGTACAGAGGAGTTTTTCAAAGAGCTGCCTGGTTACTGGGTGTGTGATGCCTCCTTCATATTCAGCACTGCTGCAGGAAGGAAAACTAATTGAGGAAATTAATATGCAGTGCTCAAGGCTGAGACGATCAGATAAATTTCTACTGCTTCAATGCAAGCAGAGACCTACTCAGAAGTTCATTGTGCCTGTACAGTGACACTTTTTATCAGTGTTTCCCTACTCTAATTAAACTGCTTCCTGGTTGGCCCTCAGAATTGCAAGGCTAATTCACTTTCTTCTGAGTCTATAACCTGCAGAGGCTATGATCAGCCTTTCTGAGAGGACCAACAATGGGGAAGAAAGCTGGAGACAGCTCCAAACTGATGGTTGACATCTTAATAGTGACTTTTCTCATAACATCTTCCCATTATTTCTGTACTTGCCAAATCAGGCACACAATTAACAAGTGCTGAGGACACATACAGGACAGAACTGCTGCTAAATTACACATTTTGTTTGTGCTGCTTTATCTTACGCCTTTCCTTGTGAAAAATAATTGGATATTTTTTCAGCATCTGAATTCCAATTTACTCCTTTCTTCATTTATTCTTCAAAAATCTAAATGCATATTATACACTTTGAGTTTTTCCTCCATAGCATTATTTCCCTCCTTTCTTCCCCCAGATTCTTTTCTTTGATATTCCTATCTAGCACAGATTCCCAAGGCACAATTTGAGGGATGTCTTGGTGGATGCACAGTGGAATAAGTGCCATGGAAAGCAGGAGAAAAAGTAGAGTGGAAAAAAAAAATTAAAAAGGAAAAAAACACCCCGAACAAAGTAAAACCAAGCAACATAAAAAGCAGAGGTTTAGGCTACACAGTCTTTATCCTGGCAAAAACCCTTGCTCATTTCCCTTTCGAAGAAAGACAAGTACAGAAGGATGAAGAAAAGAGAAGTGCAGAAGGAACTCCAGTCATCACTACCAGCTCAGTCCCCAACCAGTCTGAACCTTCAAATGTGCTTACACATCTGCAGGAGCTTTGCTCTGGGGGTGTAGACATCCTTTTTCAGCTGGTGCTGTACAAAGTTTGCAAGATCACAAGAGTCAGGCCAAAAAGAAATGGTCACAGCAGTTAAATGAGATGCTGCTTGGTTTTGCTTTAGTTCTGAGAGGCACATTTTGCCTGGAAATCCTCTGAGCACCCTTTGATGAAGTCAGGCATGTCAATGCAAAGTTATTTTCTTGCTTTTACTGTCATTTAAAGTCCTTCATCCATACCTGTTTCTGCAAGCTAAAAGCTTTCTCGGTTAACAGCTGGAATTTCCCTCAGATCTTGAGTTTAGTGCTTGCCAGAAACCATCTTCTACCAGAAGGGAGGAAAGCAGGTGGAAACTCACATATTGAAGTTTTTTTCCTTCTTACCTTCAGCTTTATTTTATACTGCCCAGGCATAGACAATAACCTCTTTCCCTCCAAGTTTAAATGACCCCAATGCAGACAACAGATCAAGGAACAGGGAAGCATTTTTATTTTGTTTTGAAAGACTTTTTGGCCCAAAGGTCTCAGCCTGCTTCATTTATTTATAAAAATGTAATTCTATCTGATATACCACACATGCAAATGCTTTTAAAGCTTATGCCTCAAAGTTTGAAATTATCAAATATAGAACTGCTTACTTGGTCCTCAGATGTTATCCACATCTCAGCAGGATCTCTAATGGATTTTCCACATCATTTAATATCTTGCAAGATAAAACAACACATTGTGTCATTTTTCAGAAGCAATTAAGCTAAAGTTATGATTTGAGGGAAAATGCCTGCCACTTCATCAGAAAGCAATATGTTTCCTTTGCCAAAGTTTAGCTTTCACAAAGGGGACCAAAATCACAACGCTAAAACGTGAAGTTCAGGATCCAAAGACATTTGTAGAATAGCTCCTATAAGTGGCAAATGTTACATGCATGGATGAAAATAGACCCTGGATTTCTCCTGTTTGGGACTGTAAGCTGTGTGGGAATAACCAGGGTCATGCACAACCAGCACAGATCCTGCATAAAGAAACACCAAATCTCATCACTCTGCATTGTTGGTTAGCTCAGATGAGGCACTAACACGTCAGCACAGCTCCCAGAGCTGCCACATGGACATCCAGGCTGGACAACAAGAGGAGGATCCAAAGTTCCTCTGAACCTACCCATGGAGAGGAACCCTGTGCCCACTCAGCCCCTGGGGGAAGCTGTGTGGATCAGAGCCCACACCAACAAGTTTTTCTGCTTTTCACAAACATTCCGCTCACAGCAAGGTGGTGGTCGGGATAGTTAAAACAGCATGAAAAACAAAGGAAAACAAGGCCATGGCCAAGCTCCACAGGATGAGAACTAGCCAGGAGCGGAGCAAAGATTAATATCAGGACATGCCTGGAAAACACTGCTTAAAGACATCCAACAGCTTCCATGAATATCTTTAAATGGACATGTGAACTGCATGCACATGCTTAGCCAACTCACTGATAAATACACAGTAGCTATTGGTCACACTAGAGGTAAAGTTTCATTTTAGTCAATTTTTAGTAGTTTATAATACTCCAATTCATTTTGATCTCATGGTTTTTTTATGCTTTTCTCTATGCAAAAGCTAAAATATTTTGTTAAAGTTGAATGGAAATCAGCTTACAAATTCCGGTCTGACGTTAAAACACAAGCAACATTGCAAACCTAATTATACATATTCAGAAAAAGCTTAGAGGCTGGTTAAAAACCATTCCTGCCCTGGAGACCTTTCAAGCTTATGAAAATCTGGAGATCAACAAAGGGCAGAACCGTCATGCTCATTTTGCACATTTCATTAGATCTAAAGAACAAGCCAAATGTGTGGTGAGGAGGAATCGGGCAGGGTAGGAGGTCTGGCTCGTAGCCTTACAGTTATGTGCATTTGCAATGCAGATTTCTCACATGCAGTAAAGTTGCTATTACAGTTTGATCAAGAGAGGGTTTTAAAATATATGAACTGAACAGTTTATGAGTAACCTCTTTTCACAACTTGTAATTGGTTATGGTTTCAGTTCCAGTCCAGAGAGCAAGAAAAATCACCTCAGACTTTTGCATTACATCCAGATGGGATATCAACCCTCCTGCTTCAAAGCACAACACAACCAGTAAGTGCTGGAGTTCCAAAGAAACTTCCCAAACGTGGAGGGTTTTGGCACTAACCTGAGATTCTGCTTTTCCACAGGGTGTAAGGCAGAGTGCTAGGTGCTCCAAGGAAGGGACACTAAATTACTATCGGTTGTGAAATATTTCAATACTCTCTTTTCTATGCATCTGTCCATTCTTCAGATCAGGTACATATATTCTTAGTAGAGGGTTCAGATATATCTCATTTCTTTCTACTTGTCAAAAGGGATGTGGCCTTGCACAACAAAAGAGATACATCAGCCAATCTTACTCATCCTAGCTTGAGTCTATAATTTTTTTCTTCTGAATAAAGTATTACTTTGACTGCTGTCACTAGTTAAAAAAATGACAAGATCTGTCACCTTTAAATTTCCTGTAATTATTTAATAAGGCTTTTTTAACTCTTTCAATTATATATATTTTTATTCCAGAGTGAGATCAATCCCATATGATAATGGCAGCTCTAGACACACAAAGGACAAGGCATTTCGTGGCTATTTATTTCTGTTTTGCAAAAAAACCCGCTATTTTTGCAAAAGCTAGATGGAATGTGATAATAAGCTCTCTTACATTTTATTGTATTACAAAGAGCTACACATGACCCTGTTCATTAAATGAAAAGAGAAACATTTTTTTTTAGGCACAGACAAGAAAAAAATACAACCTGTAAGTTTGCTGGGATCAGAGTAGAAACTCACCAGCAAAAATCATGAGCATTTGGCATTGTGAGATGAAAAGATTGAAATCCTCCTTAATTTTTAGGCATCTGAAGAGACCACATAATGCTCAGGATGCAAGTGTAGCACCTCGACACCATCTGGACAGAAGAGAGACTGTAACCCCCCTATTTTGGAAATTAAATGACAATGAGGTGAAGGGAGTGACTTCACAAGCTGAGAAGTAGATGCTGCAGAAATTAAAGTTGTGACAATGAAACAAAGTTTTTTCTAGCCCTAATTATCTTAGTTAATGTAAATCTCATTGCCAGTCCACCGAACAGTACCCTCACGTGGAAGTTGTAACTGCAATGAGGTCTCCCCTTGGTCTCCTCTTCTCCAGGCTGAACAGAGCAGGTGCCCTCAGCTGCTCCTCACACGGCTTCCCCTCAGGCCCTTCACCATCTTTGTTGCCCTCCTTTGGATGCTCTCTAATGGCTTCATGTCTTTCCTATATTGTGGTGCCCCAAACCGCCCCCAGCACTCAAAATGAGGCCGCCCCAGCCCAGAGCAGGACAGGACAATCCCTCCCTGGCCCTGCTGGCCATGCTGTGCCTGATGTCCCCAGGACAGGGATGTCCCTCCTGGCTGCCAGGGCTCTGCTGGCTAATGTTCACCTTGCCATCGGCCAGGACCCCCAGGTCCCTTTCCACAGTGCTGCTCTCCAGCCTCTCATTCCTAGTTCATACACACAACCAGGTTTGCCCCATACGAGGTCTGAATCAAAAGCCTTGATTTCTATCAGAAATAGAATTACAGTGTCAACACCATTTTAAAATCCTTCTATATCAAAATTAACTTACCAAAATTCACAATCAACTTAAAACAGTCAACTGAAAAACTGCCATATTAATGAAATAGAGAAACTGGCATGAATTCTACAAAGTTTGTTGAAACTTATCATCTATGTCCAGATCAGTATAACTTGGACTGGAGGAAGATTGTGTTTTTAAAAAAAAAGTCATAACACACTAGTTTTATAAACCACTGTGGTATTGCTCTCAGTCTGTCCTGTTTGATCATTCTGTTCCTCCTGTGCAAATGACTTTTCTTGCTGTTCCCCCACAACTGAGCCTGTCACCTCCTTATCTGCAAGCTCCAAAAGTGCTAATTACTCCCTTTCTCTCTCTTGTCATCTAGTGTATTAGTAGAGTTAAATATGAGCAGTTGTTTCTAACTTTTGGTTAGCATTGAGTTTGTTTCTTCTTTGTCAGATACCATGAAAGTACTTGTGACAGAAAGCTTTTTATATCAGCATCAGGCTGCTTAATAAAACCCGTTAAATCTCCCTACACTTGTTCTCTTGTGTTCTTAGTACAGCTACAATACAGAACAGCTGTTACTATACATTTGTAGGGCAATTTCTGAGTTAATTGAGCCAATCCATTACTGTAAAAATAAGTGAGATCTACAGCGTTCTGTCTTGTTTAGACTTTTCTGCTAATTAGGATTTTGTTTGATTCCATCCACTTTAAATAAATGACACATTTTAACAGTCATAATGGGGAAAGTTTAGCAAAGTTAGTGTAATGCATTGAGCCACAATTCATTACAAGGACCTCCTGTGTTAGAAGACCTGTAAATTTACTTTGTTTGAGTCAATTTTCTATTCAGAACAAGAGCAGATAAGATTTTTTTTTTTTTTCTTACTGGTTGTAGCTATGTGCTTTCTTTCACTTTTGAGACTTGGGATGAATAACCTATATTAGGATCCGCAAGACAGTTTCAAAGCTCTGAAAACAAAAATGACAAACTTCTTAGGAGGTAGTCACATAGGCATATATAGGATTATATGTATTAGTGTAAGTGAAAATTTTTAAGAAAGAATTAATTTTCTTCCTGAAGTAGCATGTTGTACTCCACACACAATATGTTCATTATTAAACATTTACATTTTGATTTCTCTGTCATTATCTTGTCTCTTGCTTTTTGGCAGCTGTCAGAATTTGTAGAAGGAATATGAAGAATTGAAGATCTTTAACATTTTTCTCTTTGCTGTGTGTTTCTGCATTAATCTGGAAAGTGCAGAAGGGCTTTTGCAAATATTTTTTATCTAGGTCTATTCAGAAGAGTTTTCAATGAGACTTTGTCGTTTGTGTGCTAGAATGTAAGAGGAACTCATCAAGCCTTCTGTACATAAAGCGTATCTTTTGAACACTTATTTCTGTAAAGACTCTTTGGTGATGGGTAATTAGGGATTATTGGTGTAAAAGTGGGAAAAATAAATAGAAGAAACCCATGGAAAATAAAAGAGATTAAATGGAAACTGGGTTCATAATTAACTGCCCTTTAAAAACCCGTCTTTAGAAACATCTTAGTGATTCAGCCTTCCATGCAATACTGGATCTCTGCAAGGCTTTCGCGCTTTCATCCCTCCTCCTCTTTGCTATTTTCCACATTTGCTATATTTAATCTCTGATTAGATGTAAATGCTGGGAATCAGGCAGGGGTCACCTTGAGTTTGAACAGCACCTAGTTCACATGAGTCTTATTCTTAGTGGTGAAGTTATTACTGGGTGTCATAAGATCATCCTCAAATAGAGCTCCAAGAAATCAGTTTCATGGGTCCAAGTCCTGCAAAGACTCTGCCAGAATTAATTGGACTATTGGAGAAGCATGAGATAAAATAAGTGGAAACAAGTCTTTACAGAATCACAGATGCTCACTGGAGATTAAGAATATATTCTCAGCTGCATTTCAAAGGCAGAAGTCTAAGCATATGGAGCAGGGATGCTGAACTTCTGTTACTTAGCATTTATGGAATGAGCAACAGTGAAGAGACACTGTGAAAATGTGTGAAGGAGAGAACTCAACCTTTTTCATCACTTTTTCACCAAAGAATCATTCAAGCAAATGGAACTAATTTAGTACTAAAGATACAAGGTATACTGCCTTTCTTTATTGAAAGTTTCAGCTGAGTGGAAAAAAAGAATTAAAACCCCACCACATTTGCAGATAGGGAAATTATTCTTGAGTGTGGGTGTAGATAGAAAAATAAAAGTAGCACTTAAGATTAAACAAGGAGTAGGAGGAAATGTCTGTAGAGAGAAAAGTAGAATTTTATCTCCTTAAAGTTCAAAATTAAAAGACATCTGAAATAGCATCAGAGATAACATCAATCAAGAGAATGCAAAATTAGGAAACATGCCTTGATCATTTGTCAATAGGGGTCAAGTTCCAGTTCAGTTTTTGCTGCCCAAAATTGAGACTGTTTTCTTTTGACAGTGAAAAAAAGTTTTGCTATCCTCAAATAAATCTGCTCTTCTTTATTTTTTGTATTTTGTTTTCTTATTTTTTGAGCTTTATAATAAAAACAGTCAAGAGAATCATTAAACTGCTGGAGGAGGAGTCATAGCCATCAGATGACTTTCAATAATTCTCAGGATGTGTGTCGTCTAAATTCATTTCCTGCCTCCAAAGCTCAAAAGGCTCAAATCTACAATTCCTGCCTCCCAAGAGAAAGACCTCAGAAGCCTCCATATTTTTTTTTTTAATGGAATGATTCCAGCAGGAAGCTGTTTGAAGCAAGATTTCTTTTGACAAGTGGTGAGACTGTTTCCAAGGAATTAGGAGACCATTCAATCTCTTCAAATATCTGGGCAGCTCAAAATCTCTAAATATGGTAAAATATGGTAATATGAAGGGATCTTTCAGGAACTCATTAACACAACAAAATGAACCAAAGGCAACCCAGCACAATAATTCATGTAGCATCCTTTCTGGCCATAGGTACCCAACGCAGAAATTCGTGCAGCCCTGTGGTGGAGTCAGATGGAGATGGCAGGGAGCACGGAAGCGGGAGGCAGGCTGCCCAGGAAGAAGATCCTGGCACATCACCTACTCCCACCTCCTCACCTGGCCAGAGAGAGCTCTGACAGGGGCTCATCTGTGCACTTGGAGCTGTGGCTCTTCACTTTTCCAGCTCCTGCTGTTGCAGGACCTGCTTTTCCCCTCCTTCCCTTTTTTTCCATTGGTTTCTGGTATCTACAGAAGTTTTCCAGCTCATCCCTGAGGTTGGCTAAGCTCTGGGCCAAGATTTTTCTGGCTGTCTTTGAAGTACCAAAGCCCCAGGTGCTTCCCAGAGGGGTATTTCAGCAATGTTGTGCTGCTGCCAGACAAAGGAGGGATGGGAAGGAAAAACAGGAGAATTAGTAGAGCCTCTGGAAGATTTGAAATTTTCTTGAGAAAGGGAGAGTAAAAATAATAAAAAAAATGTGATTCCTACTGAGTGTTTTGCCTCAGACTTCAACTTAAATTATATGAAAGGACATGGATTTTGTCACCCACGCCATATAATTCCTCTCAGTAACCACAAGGATTTTCACTCTCATGTCAGTCAGTATGACATTGTCCATGTTATACACTCACAATCTTTGCCTCAGCCTCTTGGCAGCCCTAATGTAGACCCATAAAAACTTTCCAAGATTAGGACTGAAGTCGTTCTAATTTAACTCAATACCCATGTCATAGCTATCCTCCCAGGAATATTTCTGCGTCTCTCCAGGGAATCCAGATGCTGCCCACCAAACCACCCCATTTCAGTATTCAATCTGCAGGCCCAAAGGAAGCACAAACACCTGCAAGTTCACTCCTAAGTGTGCTGCCTTCACCTTTGAAGAAATCATCACACAACACTTTCCATCCAAGCTACAGCATGAGCAACTGTGCAGAGAAAGGCCATGAATTAAGGACTGTTCCCAACGTTGTCAGGTCAATGCTTCTTTTAAGTGCAGTGCTAAATTAATTTACGGAAACAGACAGCTGCACGCAGTGTCCTTCCCTCTATACATTACACAGCAGCACAAATCTGACAAATAATTCAGAAGGAATTATTTGTAACATTCATAATCATACTTACTCACAAATATGCCATCAAATGATCCCCAGCTGGCAGTTTGATAGCTCTATCTCTGGTTACTGTTCCCATAAAAACCTCAGAGAAACAGAAGTGCCTGCATTTGGATGACAATATCACCAGCTATTTCAAAGACAACTAAAATTTTAAAACAATAAAGATGTTTTTATTGTTCCCTACAGTAAGAACATGACAGACTAAATAAAAATACCAGCATAAATTCAAGCAAAGACTCTCTAGCAGAAACTAGGACAGGAATCATTGGCCTCGAGCATTAGTTCAGTGAAGTATTCGTAGCAATCTTCATAACAAATCTTATTTCAAAGTAAAGCTAGCCCATGTTAAGATAAATTTGAGGTACTCTTTTAATTTTCATGTGTTTCTTCTTTCAGATATCAAAAGTGCTTGGCACAGGGGTTTCAAAATAGTTCCTACTCTCAGGGCATTCTCCGCCCTGCACAGACACCATAATCACCAGTAAACCACATCCCCTGTCATGCAGCTTTCCTTTTATTCCAAAATCAGGACTTTGACCTCCATCCATTTCAGAGCTGGCTATTATTTGTCACTGCAACATCACAGTCTTGTCCTTGCCCACACAGAAGAGGAGGACTCCCACTCAGCTGGTGGCAGAGATCTGCTGTTCCAAATACATCCCGGGACTGGGCAGTGGGACACACCCCCCAGATGCAGCAGTGGGACAGCCCTCACTGGGTGTCATCTGCAGGGACCTGGGGGACAAGGCTGCTCCAGGCCTGTGATGAGTTATGGGACCTGGCTGTGCTTGGTGTGTCATACAAGGTGAGAAATGGTTCAGAGTTTTGTGTCAGATTTGGTGTTTTCATCAGCTACCACTCATTTTACCGGTACTGAGGGTGGAATTCCTGTCTCAAAGGGAGTTTTTTACAACTGGGCTGGAGTTTTGGCAGCCCCTATATAGCCAGAAAAGAAATGGACACTTTCAAATGCCTGTGGCAATTTGGTTAAAATACCTGATATTCTCTGTGTTTTTTCTTTTATTACCTTGGGCATCTTCACTGCAGACATGTAAAGTTGTGGAAAAAATGGGAGATGAATTCCCACCTTCATCAACAGCACTGTAGTTATAACACAATAAGTAGGACAAAAAAAATTAAAAAGGGGAGAGGGACTTTTAAAGCAGTTGTTTTGTAATCACTATTGTTACTCCTCTTTAATTACATGTCACTGGGCTGAGCAGAGAATTCTTATTAACAAAGACTGAGCAAAAAAAATTTTTTTTTCTGAACACGAAACCACGGTGATGATGCAGTAGGGTTACTTCTAAAAGGTCCTGTCTACTTGTCCTGTTATCTTAGAGCCAAAATACAATCATGTCTACAGCCTCCACTGTAACTGAAACTTCTTTGAACCTTGTTGTCTAGCCCAGTAAAATATCAATGATGATATTACTCCAGTATCTCTACAAGGCAATGCTATATCTGCAAATTGTATTATTCCTCCATTTTCAGTCCAAGATGTGTCAGTAAAGGAATGGCTTTTTATCTCTGGAATTGTATCTCCTCTGCTGACAATCTAAAATGTTCTGGCTGATAAAGTTTTACTCGTGGAGAGGAAACCATGATGCTTGGAGTGTTTTGGGCATGAAAAAAGGAAATATGGAACTAATCAGTGGTTGCAGTAAAGGGGCTTGGAAGCAGAAATTTGTATCCCATTGGAAATTTTAAAACTTGAAATGGTATTTGTTCTTAATTTGAGAAGAAAAAAAAGATATTTGCAAAAAGCTTAAAGTTAAAACACACAGAGAAAGGGTGATTAACAACCAGCAAAAAACTTTGTTTCAATAAGCTAAAACCACAGAAAATGGAAGTTAAAACGATAACTTGAAGGAACAAAATAGGAAATAGATATTTTGCCAAAGGATGAAATGAGCTGGAAAGAATCCTTTCTATTGTCTTTTATACAGAATTTAATCAAAACAGATGCACTCATATGAAGCTTTTCAGTTGCTGAAGCTGTCCTTTCTGAATTTGCCAAATGACATTTCTTGGCAGCAAAATTTTCTCTTCAGTTTTTGAGCAGACCTATTTCAGGGATCATGCAAAAAGTGGTTAAAACCACCCAGGAACACTCCATTATTGCCCAAGCCAGAATCATCTAAGAATGCAAACAGAGGAGGCTTGTGGAGAGTGGCTGCAGGTTTCCAGAGGCCGACTGGGACGGACACAAACACAGCTGAGGTAGAAGGTGCTCTGCAGGGTGGAAGTAAAAGCAGTAATCTCCAAAGGTACCTGCATTTGTTGACAGGTGCATTAGCTGAATTTAGGTCACTTGAGAGAAAACACACCTGGTAGGTCCAGACACACGTGGAGTCCTCAGTGACAAAACGGCAAGGTCAGCGAGTTTTAGGGCTCATTACTGTTTGGTAAACAATTAAAGAAATAAGCAGGTTCAGCAAAAAAACAAGGCCAAGCCTTTTTTTTCTGTCCCATTTAATGGATATTTGCAGCCACTTCGGTTAATGTTTCTGTTAAGGACCTGGATGATGAAATACAGATGTGCTTATACTCTTGATTGTCTTCTTAAATAGGGCTGCTGTGAGCGTGTGGGAGATAGAGGTTTTGTTTAATGTAATAACCTGAGAAAATGTTTTAAAATCTAAAATAGCCAACTATGACAAGCATTTGTTCAAGAAACAGAAATCCCAGAGATGCATACAAAAATGGAGAAAAAAACTTGGGCTGTTTCTTGACAGGAAAAGAGCTAGTGGAGGAGATAGTGGGCCACAAATTGAGTAAAAGTTAATGGGGTACTGGGGTACTCTTGGTCTTCAGAAAGCATCTGCATAGGAATTGGAAGAGAAACAGCAATGAAATTGTATCCAGTTTTAAGCAACATACTCAAAGAGGTAGCTTGAAAAATGGAAAACAAAAAGAATTATAGGAAGGTTATTTAAAAAAAAAAAAAAAATGGATGTTTGGGATCTAAACTTTTTCACTAACGGGAATCACCAAATTCTAGAATCATTCAGGTCGAGAAAAGCCTGTGTCCGGATCATTAAATCCAAACATCAATTTAAGCACTACCACCATATTCACCACTAAACCATGTCCTCAAGTGCCATATCCACACAATTTTTGAACACTTCCAGAATTGGTGACTCCACCACTTCCCTAGACAGCCTGTTCGAATGCTTCCCGTGAAGAAATTTTTCCTAATATCCAGTTTAAACCCCTCCTGACTCAGCATGAGGGCATTTCCTCTCATCCTATCACTTGTTACCTGGAAGAGGAGTCTAACCCCACCTGGCTAAAACCCTGTCAGGGAGTTGTAGAGATTGATAAATTCTCCCCTCAGCCTCCTCAAAGTATTGTGGATTACCAGCTTCCAACTGACTGCACTGTGTTTGTTTAATCTGTGGATGGTTGGTTTGAAGTTGACCTGTGCTGAGGGAAGGATTGTGTTAGTGGAAGAATTATGCTTCATTCTGTTGGCTAGTAAGGCGCACAAAAAGTAAACAGTGAAAGAAGTCAGTTCAAAACAGGGATGTAATGAGGGAGCAACTGTCACTTTTCTGTATTTCCTCCTGAATTCAGAGACAAAGTAGAACCAGACTTGGTTCCAGATTGTGGAGGAAAAGGAAAAGGGAAGCTAATTGTCTGGTTTCTAGTACAAGACAAGAATTTCACAGTTTCGTTTGTTATTTCTGACCGCAAACTCCAGTGGTGACAGATTTTTCTCTGATGTCAATGCAACACTGATAAGTCCGAACCAGTAAATTATTCTGGTTTTTATTCAGTCATACACCTGCTAATGCAGAGAATAAGATGGAGCTTTGCCAAGTGGGCAAAACCTCACAGCCTCTGACTTGCATCACTTTGGTTTCCTTTAAGGGGAAAAAAGATCTAACTAAATGTATTTGTTGACTAAATGGTGCTTATCTCTGTTATGTGATTGTTATATGTACTACAGCACCAGTGCAATTTACAATTAACATTGCAATTTACAATTTACATTAATTGTACAATTAACCTTCTTTCAGATATACACTACTGAAATTGTCATCAGAAGTAATCCTGAAAATTTGGTCTATTCTGATGTATCATAAGACCAGAATGAAAACCACCATGTATAGCACTTTTCTAAATGACTGACTGAACCAGTCAACGACTGGGAACCCTTTTATAGTCAGCTTGAATTTTAATTTTGACAACCATCCATATTTTCAGAACAATAACCTTTAATTAGGGGCGTGCAGAGTTTGTGAACTTTTGGTGCATGTTTACTTATGCATACTGCTGTTTGCATCTCATGGTAAATCCAGAGTCACCACTGTATCCTCTGATGCTGAACTTTGGCAGCTTTGTCATGTGTTACCCGTGAACAGCGAAGATGATGAGGTTGGAGCAATGCCTGCACATGTTGAACATGCCACAGGGACCAGATGGAAGCACCTGAGTAATTTGGCATTCTTCAGGCTGACCTACATTACAAAATTTTGAGACCATCTATTTGTTAAGGAGACCTATGAGACAACAACGTGAAAGTAAAAGCAAGCTCCAATATGTTTACATAATGTTCCACATTTTTGGAACATATCCCAAGTGACTGCTTTTCAAAAGGCTGAAGAGAATTTGGTCTGATATACAACAGGAACTGACAATTTTATTGCCAGTATTTTTGCTACAGATTTGCTTTACTGTTTTGTGCTGAGAACAAAGATGCAGCAGGAGAGAAATTCACTTCACTCTAAACTGGCCACACATATAAAACCCTCACAAATATTTCATGAAATGAAATGATTTTGCTTGTAATTTGTGCAGCACAGTAACTTTCTACAGCTCCTGTAATAAGTCTCCATAGAACATTTTTCATGTCTGCATCTCACATATCAACAATAATTCCTTTCTCTGATGTTTAATGGCTCGATATTATCATGTACATTATTGTCCACAATAAAGCTGGGATCTAAATCCTGGATCTTCTACAAGCCAGGGCAAGGTCTTTCCTCAACTGGAAAAAGTGTGATAGAAATGATACTTCAGAGAGTCACTGTGGTATCAACCCATCAAGTATTCAGTGTTTTGTACAAAGCTCCCCAAGAGCCATGGCTGGGTACTATTTGTAGCAGTGTCAAACACGAGGCATATTAACAGGGGTAACCACAGGGCAGTCAGGAGGTAAAGTTTTAAAAACAGACTTCAATAGAATACTTATGTCTGTGGATACTGAAATTCCATTGTTTTGCAAGTAAAAGTTTAGGGCCCAGACAGCTTTCTCAGATATATTAAGAATTTCGGTTTTTTAAAAAAAGCCCTGTAAATTTATGTTAATGCTGCAAATTCTGACAACTTAATTTAACTCTCCTGTCCAACTGCATTATCTGTAATGTCCCATGTTTCCTTCCAAAGAGCCCTTCATCTTTTGGTCAATTATAAGTCTACTGACAATGTCTGTCACTAATACATTAAAAAGCAGATTTAATACACTAATAGCACTAATACATAAAAGAACAAAATAATAGCACTAATACATTAAAGAGCAAAAGCTTATTCTCCTTTGCTCATCACACATATGTCAGATCCTGTTATACTGCTTACCCACTTGTAATAATTTACTTTCCTTGAGGAATAAAAGGGAGAAATTCTTTTTTTAAGGGCTTAAAAAGACTGCAGAGCCTTAGCACAGTTTTTGCAGCAAACACAGCTTTGTCTTTTGCTGAGCTTGCCAATCTGCCTTTGCCTTCCAAAAGCGAATATTGAAGCAGGAAGCACCAAACATGAAATATTTTAATTTTTGCTTCTTAACAACTGAACACAGCAAAAGACCAATCCCTAGTGATGCAATTTGCTATCAAATCCTAGTAATACAATTCAAAATTTAGGGCTTATATATCTATATTAAAATCCACTTAGGGTTTTTGGTATAAATTATTCTAATCAATTGCCATCATGTATATTTACACTGCACAAGTTATCCTACATCTAATAGGAATACTAACAGAAGTCATGAGAATATCTAGAAAACAAAGCATTCAGCATTCTGGAAGAATTGTTGTCTCTCTTACTGATTGCCCTACAGAATGCAATTATAGGCTTATGTTACATATCCTTCTGCAAACAAGGAATGAATGTCCTAACCAGAGGACACTTGGATCCCCAAAGATCCAGTCTGCTTCCATTCGGGCATTAACAGAAATCAGCTTTTAATTTCTCTGTGGATATGTTAAAGCTCAGTGACTCCAAAACTAAGGATTGGTATTTTAATAGCTGGGGTCAGTAGCCTCAAATACTGGGGAGTTATATCTGAAGACACAATTACAAGTAGAGAAATAAAGAAACAAATGTTATGGGCCTGGGTGTTGTGTGTGGGTCCCAGCCGACATAGTATCACCCATGTGAATGTTATTCAAGTACTGAGGTTAAATGTACTCAGCAAGCAGGATCTGTATAATAACAAAATAGTTTTGAATCAGGTCAAGTTTCATTAACTTTCTTCAAATCTGCCATTAAATCTCTTTTTGCTAGTCAGTTGATATATCCTTCACAGACGAGTCCATGTTTTTATTCTTAAAAGCTTTCAAATGCTTTGAATACCTTTTTTTTTTTTTTTGGAGGATTGCAGCTGTGTTGTTTAATATTTTATTTGCAAAGCCAAGATAGTCTTGTCTCCTCTTGGACTGATCCTGTCCTTTTCAGATTTACTGGGAAATGTGGCAATGTTCAAGTAAGTCAGTTCAAATATGATCTTGTTTCTTATATCTTCCAAACTAACATCAAATGGCATTAATTTTCAACTCAAATATATAATTCATAGCTACAATAAAGACTTGATCTTTTCCTTCAGTTAGTATGAGCTTTTACAAATTAGACAGTAATGTCACTCATGTTGTATTTACTGACAATTAGTCTGAGATAGAAATCAGTATATTAATTGTCACTGCTGCAGGAAGGCACAGAAATTATCATGTTAACAGATTAGTGATTTTATACTAGGTGGACATAATTTGATTTAAAAGCACTGACTAACTTAAGTGGTGGTTTCCAAGCAGAATAAATCAGCAGGTGTAATTCTGAGGTTAAATGCAAACACTGCTAATGTGCTTGCAGATTTAGATAAGAAACATCAGCAGTGTTTCCCATCACATTTCTTTTATAGTCTAAATAGTATTTTTTTTCAGTTTGAAATCAAAAATATATTTTTTGTTTTATTTCCCAGAGCTCTATTTGAATAAAATACACAATTTCAGGTAAATGTGCCAAAAGCATGCCTTAATGAGAAAAACATTTTTATCTTGACCTTGTTTGAGCCTGTAAGATCTTTGAAAAAGAAGATCCATAGCTTCTGGATATGCAGCTAATCCTTTGAAAATGTTTAATAAATTGTGTGTTCCAGAAAAAAACCCAGCTATTTGGGGCAAACAATATCCATCCCAGCAACATAAGCAGAATATAAAGACCTAAACTCTTTATTTCAGCATTGATCCAGCCTGCCAGAGGCACTCAGAGCTGACTACCTGTGCAATTTCAGCATAAAGAATATTTTCACTGAATCCACGTGCTTTTGTGCCACCCTACCTGTGTTGAGTCACAAGCACTGCTGAGCACACTGCCCTAGGATGTTTCCTGCCTGGTCACTCTGCAGCACCTTCTCCATCTGTGGGCTAGTTCCACAATGGCTTTCTTACAACTGGTCTTTGTTCACTCATGTAGACTTTTATTACCACTAGGTAAGGCACCATCCCAGCCCAACTCAGCAGCTTCAAGGAAAATCTCATCTGAATCAACAGGCTCAGTTCTTAGTCTTCCCATGGACTACTGCAGAAGAGCGTTCAGCACAGTAATTCAAATACACCTCAAGTGTCACAAAAATAATATTTTAGAAATAGATATTCAAAAATTATCTAATTTAAACTGTCATATCCATACATTAAATTATTTATTTCTTGTTCTAGTCTCAGTGGGTATGGAAAAAACTAATTATAGTCTTATTTAAAGGATCTTCCTGCTAGGAAACTAGAGTTTCCACTCTGCTTTCTCTTTGTAGTATTTGTTTGAGCCTTTGGCTATGACTCTGATACACCTCATATGTAGCTCCAGGGGCTAAAAGTGCTTCAGCATGAGAATATCTCAAAAGTGGGGTCTTTCCTTCCTCAAACGAGTAAAATACCTTCAAGCTGGGAAAAGAAAAACATGATCAATGAATTTACCCAGAAGCAAATTTTCCTGTCTGGGGGTCTCAACTGGAAGAAACAGGAGTTGGTTTAGGGATAGTTGGGTAAGGAGGACACAAATGCTGAGAGCTAGGAGTGAATGTGTTCTTCACTGCAGGAGTCAGGGACCCCTAACTTGTTTCCAACTAACTGATATTACTGCAAATAGGTGTTTTGAATAATAATTGCTAGTGCCTAGTCACGAGGTACAATACATGCTGAGATCTAAGAATATTGCATCTCAAGAGTACCAACATGCTCATTGCACAAAATCATGAACTCATCCTGTTAGGGAGGCTTCATTTAGGGGGAACTGATATCTCATTTCTAACCTTTTGCTGAGGGCCAGCTGGCAACCAAGTTTGCAAGCACAAGGTGGTGCAGCTGCAGGCACAGTCCAAGATCTACAGTGTAGTTTAAAACATCATTACAGCGCAATGTTATGTGCATGATGTCAGAATTGCATCGCCCCTGCAGGATACAGGAGGTTGGTCTAGGCCTCAGTCATGAGGACTCAGATGTCAAGTGAGTCACAGCCACTCAGGGAGTAAATATTGAATGATTTAAAATTGCATATGCCAAAAGGCAAGACAAATCCAGCCTGTTGCTGCTCTTATAAAAAAAAAATCCAATGCAAATGACTCAGGGACACAGGACACTGCACAATGGCATAGCAAAGCAGGATGGATGGTTTTACCACATGGAAATACCTAGAGTGTTTTGATGAAAATCATCTAAAGATGTATGATGTATAGCATGAAATTAGCAGGAAAGCAAATTTCTTGCCAAACAGCCAAACATAAGTTCAAGCAAAGCTTTCTCTCTTCACATACAAAGGCTAGTAAAAAAAACCCCAGAAGATCAGCAGCAAGCTGTGCATGAGAAACAATTCCAGTTCTTCTGCAAAGACTTAAAAACTGCAGGTCTAAAGGTGGGGATGTCAATCTACTTCTCAGCAGTGAGAGTCAAATACAGTTGGCTGACAAAAAGAAAATCTTGTGTGAACATTGTAGCAGTTTATTAAATGATCTGTCATTTTTGATGAAGTGCTGTAAGAAG
This sequence comes from Daphoenositta chrysoptera, assembly GCA_013397915.1. Lineage (NCBI taxonomy): Eukaryota > Metazoa > Chordata > Aves > Passeriformes > Daphoenositta > Daphoenositta chrysoptera. Next base: position 35,766 of record VZRO01007807.1, on the reverse strand, counting down.
CCCCAAAGCAGCCAGTAGCAAACCTGGCAGATTTTACTCTTAAAGCTACCAAACAATGTCACCAAGTGAGTCAAAAGGCATCAAGAGTGATTTTATAAAGTCACATGGGGATGGTGGGCAGCGGATGGTCATGTTACTGGTTCAAGTAAGGATCCGTTCCCAGGAAGTTTAATGATGAAAAAAAATTCTCCCCGCCCAGTTTCAAAACCACTGGAGTGACCATCCATATTCCAATGGGCTCAACACTGGGAGAGGAACAGGCAGCTGCCCACCTAAGGAGCTGCAAAACTGTTTCTGAAGGACAGCTGAGCTCTCAATGTGATGGAGACCTGACTGCAACCATCTCTTTTTTACAGCTGGGTAAGGCCAGATGAAGAGTTCAGCAAAATAAAGACTGGCATTCAGGCTGTGTCAGATGAAAGCCTTTGAGATCATAAGTTATGCAAGTCTTTGGTCATCTATGAAAAAATCCTGATGTCCAGATGATTTTGTGAAAGCTGCTCACAAGCTTCATGGCCTAGAGATGAAGATTACTGATCATGGCAGACTGTCCCAGCATTTCGCTGGCAGTGGTAGCAAGCAAGACTGTATTTTCCTTCTGCTTCCCTTTCATCATAGTTCCACAGTAACATTTTAATTCAATCACAATGCAAGATCCATTTTTAATTACCGGGTGGTAAGCATGTTCCCAGTGCACAAGACTTTAGATGATTTGCTGTACATCTTATACAAACATACAAAACCAAGATGAAATATAAGGCCCTGTTGTAAACATGTAAATCACTGTACAAGACAGAGAATAAGAACTGACTCCTCCAGTCCCAACGAATAACCAGAATTTTGTACTCCAAGTATCTGAGACTTTGAAGTATCTGATATCTGATATTTCGACAATGTGCTGTTCCAAAATCTTCATAGCAAAATATGAATGTCTGAAAAAATATTTGTATACAATCTGCAATCAACAAATAAAGAATGTTAATTTTAAAACTTTTATCTATTAACAGCAAACAACTAAAGTATTTCAGAACTACATTCCTGTGACTGCAAACATGATTTACAGAAGAATAAGGAAGTAAAACATCTGAAAAACTTCTCTTCAGTTGCCCAGTATAAGTGCCATTAATTTATTCATTATACTAGGAAGAAGACCCTGCCCCATGGACTGACATAATTTAAAAAATAGAGGTTTCTACGATATCAAAATAGTTAAAGTAGATTCTGAGCTGGGTAAAAATCACCTAAAGTTAGGTTTGTACAAGATTTTTTATAATTTTTCCTTTTGAGGTCAAAACCTGCGTTCACACTGAAATGCCTGTTTTAATGAAGGTCATTCTGGCAGATGCTGTTCCACCTTTGAAATAATTTTATATTTGTGATTTAGAAGTGCAATTCACAGTGCCACTGGGTCTCATTACACAGGTTCAGGACTGCAATGTCAATCTGTACAACTTAGTTCGGCACAACTGTTGATATTAGTTTTGTTTTAACATCTCAAAACCTCCATAATGTGCTGATCAAATTTTCTGAAAGCAATTTACCATTAAAGTACTATTATATCAAAATTTTAAAAAGAACTATATCAATTTAGACAAAAATGTGTTTTGGAAACAGTGGGAAAAGCTCTTTGACAGTGTTGAAATATCTTGTTTTGACATTTTCAGCATAAGAAAGAAGGATAGGCAGTTTGCTAAGCAGGAACAGTGTAAAATGACTCTGTACAGTTCCCAAATCTCTATTTTGATAATTTCAAAGCTCTGTTTACAGTAGCAATTATTTATAGCAGATTTCTTCAGCATGGAAGCTATTTCTCTAGGAAATTAAAGTGTTTGGACAGGAACACTGAAAAACATAATCATAACCCATCCATGCTTTAAAAATTTTTTTTAGAAAAAATAGCAAATCACTAGTTATTGTCTGTCATTTTCTAACTCTTTTTGAGACAAAATGTAATTAATGCCAGTTTATGTGCATTATCATCTTTAAGTCACTCTAATCAAGGTTCACCTTATTATTGTCACACTCCCATTCCTGGACTATAAAGACCAATTTCATGTTGAATTTAGGTTGCCTGTTAGAGTTCAGGAAGATATTTTTGGTGAGAATACTACCTCATCAGTTGAAATTCTGCCAATTCAGTCTCTTTGCTGATCTGCAATTTGCATTGCAAAGACAATAGGTTTTTTTAGCAAACAAAATACAGGGTCCTGGAGTGAAATGTCAGGAGAGAAGGCACTTAAGTTCAAGAAGTATCCATGTTCCTGTGCTGCCAAAAAATCTAAATGCCAACCTAAATTCAGACTGGATTTTAATCTAGAGTTTGTGAACAGTGTTGAGGAATAGGATAAAGTCTCAGGCAATTAGTATTTTATAAGTAGAGACAGTGGTCAGTGAAACAAGGGCTGAGAGGAGGAAAAACAGCTGTCCAAAGTATTTTAGATGGGTCTTCCGTCCTGTAGTCCTTTAGTCTCTATTAGTTTTATTTTCCAGCAGAATGTACCTGAGTGGGCTGTGCAATTTATGCTATGTGGGAAGTAAGACAAAGTCAGGGTGATACTATACACATAAATATGACCATATAAATGACACTATCAGATGAAACTTTTAATTAGTGTCAAGATCTTGTACAAAGGAGCCATTTGCCCTTGTGAGCACATCACTGTTCAAAATGTAGTTCACATCAAACAAAAGATATTAAGGTTATGCTAAAGTGTGGTTGACAAGATATTGTCATGATTTGATAGTGAGGAGAAACAGAACAATAAACAAGCATATTTTCTACTAAAATGAAGAACTGAAACAACCATTCAGTTTCTGATTTTGATAAGATAATCTGCCCATTTGGAAGATTTATTTACAACTGAAATTCCTGACTCATCTTGAAGATGCCACAGGGGTAGCATACAAATAATTTTTAAGAGACATAAAAAGACCATTAACTGTAAAAGAATCTTGTTAAGGCAATTTCAGTTGAAAGCTGATTTAGGGTACCCAGTTTCATTAAGGCTGTCTAGGAAGTCCCATTCCCACAGAACAGCTGAAGAGGGACACAATTCTTTGAGACTGTGTAATTAACCCAACTTGAGCAATGTAATTGCCAGGTCTCAGTGTAATTGCTCAGCTGTCTTCTACCAGCTGCCTTTGAAATGCTGAATCCCTTTTAGACAGACCTGGTCTTATACAGCCAGGGCTGGTTTTAAACTATCATTCCTGTACACAAAACAAGAAACCTTTTGCACACAGACCCTGGCAGATTAAAGAGGACTGTGGCTATGACCTAAATACCCTATTTTATAGTTCTGTCTGGGTTTTGCTCTGTGTTTGAATCTAGCATTTGTGCACATATCTGATTTATTGTCAGCCATCAGCTGAACAAAGTTCTCACACTACCAGATGGTTGAAAGGAGATTCCAGGAACTTCTGTGGGGTTATCGAATGACAGGATGGAGATGACTTAACATGTTTGCTCATGCTTAACCTGATATTGTTATTTACATTTCAGTTCATATCATATACGTGTTTGACTGTTAAAAGGCATTGAAAGGTGTAGAGGATATCATTCCATGGTCTCATTCACTTTCCTATATTAATCTAGAAATTTGGCATTCGCTGTCTTTTGAGGCAACAAAGAGCTGAGTTCTATCAACAGGATTGGCAGAGGTGACAGAGGAACTAGGACATGCCCATGGCCTGAGGGGGAGATGTATTCACAGGTCCAGATGTCAAGATTTAGGCATCTATAAACAGAAATTTCCAGGTGAAAAGTCTGGAACTTAAAGCTTATTCTTCAAGAATTCTATCTACTCATTCCAGGTAGCACAAAAGTCAGAAGGCTTTTTAAACACAGCTCAGTAAAAGTTCCTTTTCAGCAATAATAACAAGTTTCTTCCAATGCCACCAAAAATAAGCTTACAAAAATGCATTTCTTAAATTTAAGACGCAGCAAGGGAGGTTGCTTGCATTGACATGACAAAACACTCAACAAAACCACTTGAAGTCAAGTGCCTATCAATTCTCTTTTGCATTTCAAAGGTAGGCAGATGCATCTGCATCTTTTCTAGAATATATTAATCTTCAATGTCATATAAATAATAGTGAATGGATAATTTCATTGTGTCATGATGGAAAGTGACATGACATCTATGAATCAGTGAGTCAGATATGTACACATTACTGAAATGTTGTGATATATGATGGGAGGAAAGCACAAAGTAACTACCAATATCAGCATTAATTTGAGAGGGAGCAGAACTGAGTCTGCAGATGCAAAACCCTGGCATTTTATACTGGACATTATGAATTAAAAGAAAATACAGTCTTAGAGAAGTCTTAGTAAGTTTTGCTCTTTGGCCACATAAGTTCCATAGTTTAGCTCATAGTTATGAGCTCAGAAAACTGATATCTGTGTATAAAGGATCTGCTTGTGTTTGGAAAGGAAATAGCCAAGATGTCCTACCCAACAGATCTACCCAGGCCATCCACTTCAGGCCACAATGGTGACGATGCTGAAGGGAATCTTGAAGGATTTTGCTCATCTAACTGCAAAAGGCAGGGAGAAAGAAAAATCAACACATGGAAATCAAGTGATGATAATTCCAAAAAGTAGAAGTACTCAAGCAGAGGAGGAGGAGGAGATCCACCAGAACAGTGGAGCACTGGGACAGGTAACTGAGAGGCAGTGGAGGGTCCAGCCATGGAGGTTCCCAAGACTCAGCAAGACAAAGCCAGGACTGACCAATGGTCTCGTGCCAGCAGCAGTCTTGTTTGGAGTGGACTCTTGGACTGGACACCTCCAGAGATCTTGTCCAGCCCACAGCTGTACGATTCCCAGTAGCTATTTTACAGTGAGACAGGTACCAGAGAAATTCAAACAATTTGCTGCTGTTAACTTAGGAAATACAAAACACAATCAGGTTAAACTAAAGGACTCCCTTGAGTGTAGAAAATTAGCTTCTTTACCATCGAACACAAATCCACATAATATATCAGAGATGCAATCAGTGCACCAGCAAGGTGTTTCCTTGCATCTCACAAAGAGAAAATTCAAAGAAAACTTTCAGTTACTGAAAGGAACCACCCTGAGACTTTCAGCTTTAACTTGGATTTCCTTCTGCTGCTGCTCACCTCTGAAGAAACAGGTTGCAGAGGGAAGTAGAAATTTTGCAAGGAGATGCTTGGGCATCATCATCCATTGCAAGAGAAGTGTCCTCCTTTTGGACATCTTGAATTCTTTTATTTTCTTTATACTTACTTGTAGATGGTTGGCATCTAAAAATAAAAGGAGACTGATTCAAGCAATAAACTGTTTATTATACATTGTCATAATGCTGTAATTATTTTGTAATGCCTTTTGCTTTCATACCATATGCTTTCCCCTGCCCCCAACCCCTTGCCATTAAAAAATCATTTCATCCAACCAGGCAGTAGAATGATAGGATGGGACTGTAGTGATGTCATATAAAGCAGAAATAATTTGCCCCAAAATCAAGAAGCTTCAGGAAACAGCATAGACTGAAAATTATTCCTCCTGTCCTTAGGGTGAATATTTTTCAATCTTCCTGCCATTCAAAGTCAATTCATAAAATGACGTTGCAGAAGCACAGACAGACTATATTTGCAACATATGTTATTTGCAGCAGATAATGTGACTCGCAACACCAGTTAATAGGGAGACAGACATGACCCCATTCTTTTTGCAGATTTTAAAGCAGGCATGTGCCCTATGCCTAATGTGTTATTTAAACTCATTTAAAAAATCTTCCCTTTTAATATTTACATTCTAAAATATATTCCTTTACTCACTTCAGACACATGGATGTCTGGCTAATGATGTGCTGACAGATGATCTGCTCTGTTGTAAATAGGGCATACAGAGGTGGACAAGATAATTATATTATTTATCAAGTGATTTTTCTATCAATGTCAAAAAGTCTTGCTAAAACATATCCAGAGTGAAAAATGATTGTGGTGGGCTTGTGAGAAAGAGTTCATAAAGTAGGTTCCGTTTGTTCCTGTGAGCACACCATTGGAATGAGCTCAATATTTTATATTGGTATCATTCAATGTAAATATTTATATATATATTTATATGTCCATTTCTGTCTTTCCAGATATCTTTTTAAAGAATTTAAAAGCATACTTAACATTGATAATATCAATGAATATATTGTTAAAAACTGTGTGGATCCATCTTCACTGAATTCACGCTGAGTTTTATATCTTAAAGATTCTCTCAATTTCTTCTGACCCATAACTGTGCCAATCTGGGACCAAACTACTGAATTCAGTTATACAGCCAGAGATCTCGTGAATGAAAGACCTGAATAAGCAGATAACCAGCATACAAAGAAAAAAAAGAAGATTACAGTAATAGTCCCCTTAACAATAGTTCCCTTAATATTGTCATATTATCACAGAAGCATAATTTCCTTTTCTAGAGTGAATGGTAATCTGTCACAACTAGAAATCTCATAAATAAAAATCTGCTTTCAGGGATTTTACATTCTTTTTCCGCTTTTGAGTGAAGTTAAATATATATTTATATATGTATACATACATATATACATAGATATATACATGCACAAGAGTCCAAATAGGAGAAGTATTCATTTGCATAAATGAATAAACCAGCAATCTTTTCTTAAATATTATTGCTGTTCCCTGCTCATCATCATTCTTTCCTTTTATTCTCTCTTTTGACCCTCCACTGAGTCACCAGAACTTCCCCAGTGGACTGCCACTGACTGTGCTCACAAACTCCAGTTGTGTTTGACAACACCAAAACCCTGGGAAGGCAGGTCCTGCTGGGCCGGTTCTGGAACACCCAGAGAAGGCAGGTGACCTTCTCCAGCCAAGCCACAGTGACAGGCAACTGCTCCTGCCTTGGACAAGGAACAATCTTAGACAGGAATGGGCAGGTGCCACCAGGTTTTGGGACGTTCAGGTCTCTGCTTTTTCTCTCATGCAGTTCATAGTACAGTTTCAAACCCATCTGCTACTCAGGGTGAGCTATTTGGGGAACATCATCCCATTCTATTGCTGGTGGCATATACAGAGATTTACGAGGCTCCCAAGTACAATCAGTGCAACGTGACACAGTTTTTATACTCAAGCAAAGTGTCCTGGTGTATCTATGGCACTGTATAAATAAAAAAAAAAAAAAGCCACAAGACAAATATTATGGTCATGTTTAAGACCTGAGCATCCCCTAAGGTTAGGGGAATATTAAGTAAGGGAACTGTTTAGAATGGGCTGGTAAATTCACATCCAAAGAGCTGGGGAGGATCTGGAGCACAGGTCTTATGAGGAGCAGCTGAGGGAGCTGGGGGTGTTCAGCCTGGAGAAAAAGGGGCTGAGGGAGGACCTTTTCACTCTCTACAGCTCCCTGAAAGGAGGTGGTAGTTGGGTGGAGGTTGGGCTCTTCCCCAGCTAACAAGTGACAGAACAAAAGGAATTGGCCTCAATTCATACCAGGTGAGGTTTTCATTGGATATTAGGAAAAAATTCTTCACAGAAACGTTTTTCAAGCACTGGAACAGGCTGCCCAGGGAAGCAGTTAAGCCCCCATCCCTGGAGGTATTTAAAAGACTGCGTAGATGTGACACTCAGAGATATGGCTTAGTGTTGGCTTTGGCAGTGTTAGGTTAACAACTGGACTCCAGGATCTTAAGGTTCTTTTTAACCTAAATGAGTTATTTACAATGTGTTATATTTTGAAATTTCTGTTGGACAACCATGTTGCCAAAAGATGAACATGTGTTATGCAAGCAGTGAAGATATTTCATGGAGGCAAAAAGCAGGTTAGTGATGAAAGCATATTTATCTTTAAGGTAGCAACCTGAAAAAAAAATTCTGTGGGTCCTTAAACATCACATTTTAAGAGGTTGGGTTTTTAAAAGTATTCATATTTCAATTATTCATGACATTCTGAAATTCTATTTTGCTCTTACACGCATTTTTACATGGGTAAACATTAGGGACTTTGTACCCAATAATGTAACTGCAAAGTCAGATTATAAAAATGAGAAGAGTAGGGTAGATTGCTTATAAAAATAATTAAGATTACAGGACGAGAAAAAAATCTTAAATGGTGATCTATTTGTCATTTGCATCCTGATAATCCATGTCTGACTGTTGACCCAAGCAAGAATGAAGCAGAATTCTTGAAATGTCCTTGTGTAACTCCCAGGAATAGGAGGAAGACACCACTTCTCCCTACACAATATATTCCTCTCTTGCACAGGCATTATCATTAGAAAAGTTTTCCTAATGTCTGCTGTAAACAATCCAAAGAAATTACTGAAAAAAATAAGCACTTTCCTTTTTGTCCCATTGCTGTGAACAGTGGGAATGGACAGCTTCCTCCTCCCATGAGCAGCTTTCAGGATCAATGACCTGGCAATCAACCTACTTCAGCCAAAAATTAACAGCTGGTTTTCTCAGGAGAAACAGTTATTGACAAGGGAAACTTGATATAAAGCTACAGTCTCCTGCTTTACAAGAGATTTCAGTATTTCAGATTTATGCAGTGGAAACTGTCTTTTGATGGCACTGATGTCATCCCTTTTTTAGTTGACAAACAATAAATGGGGGGATGAAATAGTCACTAATCACCCTTTCAACAGCACAAAAAGATTCTCACTGCACTTTCTAGATTGATGTCAAGAACTGGCAGCTTGCTAATATCTCCTCTCAGGTTCTGTCCTAAAGCATTTCAAGTTCTCTCTATGATTTTCTTATTGTACTGTCTTAAGAAAATCTGAGGACTGAGATATTCCAACTATTTCACTTTTCAGTTTTGATTTCTAGTATTGCCAAAAAATCTGCTTTGTCACAGGCAGAAATGATGCCATTTGATTTGAAAATTCCATTGTTATAGCTCCATGTGCATGGCACAAAGAGGAATGAGAAGCAATTAAGGCCCAAGATGACAACAAACAAAGCCATTTAAGCCTTTAAAACTTTTTAAATGAGTAGACGGCAATAGCTGTTCAACAGCTCAACTGTGTGTTTTCCAGAGAGAGCACTTTGGATGGTTTTTTACAAATTTAATCTTAGCTGTATTACTTGATCTAAATAATATAATGTTACAGTTTATGCTCCTTTTCTATGACAGAATACTGAAACTGAGTCTTCAACAAATTCATGCTAAAACTGAGTAAAATGTAGATTTTTTAAAAGGTTACCAAGAAAATGTATTGTTTGCCCAATATAAATTCAGAGGTTCACCTCTCCAACAATTTATATTCACACTGTGCATGGGAATGTTCAAACATTTTACTATACCAAACATTTTCAGTAGGCACATGGTGTGATCTGCTGATGTTCAACTAGAGCAGAGTGATGCTGGCACATGAAAACGAATGTGGGATCTTGTGACGACATGGTTACAAAATGAAGGCTGGTATATAAAATTATCCACGTATGTAAACTAAACCACATCTGCAACTGATGATATGAAGAATGCATGGTGCCAGTGAGACAGAAAAAGGTGAGAAGGGGGTGTTTGGTGCATGAGGAACAAAGAAGAAGAGTGAAGGCTGTGGATGGATGGCCTTTGGTAGGGCAGCCATGGCAGAGAGTCAGCAATCTTTGGCACAGGAATTGTACTGGCCCTTTTCTCTGATATGATGAGGAAGTTTGCTGGGGGGGTGCGGACACGAGGAGAGTTTGGAACTAAAATCCTATAAAACCAGCTGTGCTCTATGGCCCGAAAGGGAAGGTTGACTTTAAAACAGATTTGCTGGAAGAATAATAAGATATGCATACATTTTTTAAATGTTAGTTGGACTCTAGAAACCAATGTAAAACAGCTGCAGGATGGCTCAGACCAGTGTAATTAGCTACTCTCTACATTTTTCTCATAATAACAACTTCAACCTTATTGCAATAGAGCTGCATAAAAGTAACCCAGTAGGAAATTATCTCCACAGTGTAAAAGACTTCACTGTTGTGACAACTGATGTACATTAGAAACTTTCTGGTTATATAACTGTGGCGTCAGAACAGAAAATATTCTATTCTGTATCACCCCTAAATTCCCCATTACAGCTGTTGTAATAGCCTAGTCATATTATTTCTGGAGATCACAGACAAAACTGAATGTTAACTCAGTTACTGCTTCTTACTTAATGCTCTTTTTCATTATGTGGGTTGGCCACACTAAAGACGAGGATGATTTTTGAGCAGAGGTAATCCTTCAATCAAGGAGCTTAAAAGCGAGACATATTTGCAGGCACTTAGTGAAATATCACCTTTTTTAGCATTAACATTATGAACTCAGCTCCTCCACAGAACACCAACTGCTGTAACTACTGTTTGTGTTTCACTGCACACCAGTATAAAGCATTTCCCTGTTTTATTCTGAGGTTAAGAGAGATTCTACAGAAGGTCTCAATCCCTAAGAGAAGTTATGCTGCTCTATTCTGCTCCATCATTGCTGGGGCTTCTGCACAGGCACATGAGGTGTTCTGTGCTACCCATGTTCTCACTCTGTTATTTCAATGTCATTTCACACCCAAAGGGTGCTTAATAAATAGATTTAAGGAATAGGGAGAAGTTTTTGGGGAGGTGAAAATGCACAAAGGGAAGTAAATATTGATGGCTGATGGCAAACCATAGGTTTGAACACACAGTCTCACTCGCTGTGTGCCGCCTGCCTCCCAGAAAAGGCCTGCACGGGCCTGACATTGAGTGAGGGCTGGTGCCATACTCCAGATTCCTTTATTTCCTTCTTTCCTTCCTGTCCTCTAGATATCTATGCCTGATTTGTGCCCTTGGAAAGAGGACTATGGCAGGAACTGGCACTGTGAACCTTCATGTGCTGCTCCACCAAGTTTATGTCAGACTTTACCTCATCCTGGCCTACACCAATCCATGTCTTTGTTCTGGGAAGGCACAACAATAACATAATCCTGGATGAGGCAGTTTTATCACCAAGCTGATCCAAATTTTTGCCAGGCTGCCCCCTTCACCCTTGCTACACCTGAAGATTGGGGAACAGTTCCCCATAGTTCTGATTCATGGTTCATTATTGCTCTTTACATAGGTGATACCTGGGTGAAATGAGATTGATCACTGCCTTGCTTGAACTGTTCTTTGACTGTCCATCTGCTGAATGCTTCTTAATATTCAGTTCAAAAATTGAAGAGCTCTGAGCCAGAACAGCACTTTGAAGAGCCACCTCTGGGATATCTATTCAAACATTACAGCAGAAAATCTGATTCCTAAGGCAGTCTCCAATGTATAGGTAGCCCTTTACAGAACTAGGATCTTGATATAAGGAGATAATATCTGCTTGAAAGATATTTAATTTTTCTTTCACTTGAAAAGGGGTTTCAAAGGACCCATCTTTGCAACCCCCCATTTTAATCTGTTTCTTTATCCAAAGAAATAGGGTATATTAATGTTAGAGTGAACTGAAATTAAAAAGGAAGATGTGTCAAATACTCCCAAATGTCTTCAAGCATTTTTCACTCTACTTTTTTGATCCACCTCTGCCGCAACAAGTGAAAAAAAAAAAAAAAACAAAACCATCGTCATTACCTTTTTTCTGCAATATAAGTGAAGTAAGGCATTGTCTTCTCAGTTCTGCTCTTCCTTCCTGCTGAAAGGAGGGATTGTTAATTCGAATTTTCTTTAAAAGATCTAGCAGATGTTTTTAAAACTTTCCTATATTTTGATTCTATATATATTATTTGAAGCCCTAGTTTTGCTAACCATGTGGCTTCTGTTAGATCACCAGTTTATGACAGTCATGTCAAACCACATCATACCAAGTGCATGAAGAGTTCACAGGCTCATGATAGACAAGTCAGCAACATCAGACAAGGCAGTGAAATGTAAAATCAGAACCCTAACTTGCATGGCAGAGGCATTAACCTGTCACAGTGCACAGCCTGTGGGATGTGGGAAGGGATGGGGAAGAACCCACTGGAGACAGTCCAGTGGACAGTAATAGGAAACAAAAAAATGTGGAAAAAATTCTCCTTGAAGAAATCTGTGAAGCATTGGGGATGTTTAGATGCAAGAAAAATCAGAAGGAGGCACTACAGCAGTGTTGTGGGTCCCTTGTTGTAGCACAAGCATTGTCTAGGTCCCTGCTGGGTAAGGTGTGAAGAATGTTTAAATCGCTTCCTGATGGCAGAGATGGTGAAGCTCTTCATGCCTTGGCTTGCAAGACTGGGAAACAGCCATCACAAATCTCACCTTTCAACAGGAAATGAATGCAGTTGTGAAACAATCCTCAAAAACAGTACTTCCCTTAGTTATTTACCCAGTTTATGGTTCTGGACATATTTACAGTTTTCTCCAATCATAAAATCATAGAACTGTTAAAGTTGGAAAAGACCCTTAACATCATCAAATCCAATCATCAGCCTAACACCACCACCATGTTCACCATTAAATCATGTCTTCAAGTGCCATATCCACATGTTTTTTGAACACTTCCAAGGATGGTTACCCCACCACTTCCCTGGGCAGCCTGTTCCAGTGTTTGACCACCCTTTCCATGAAAAATAATTCCTAATATCCAATCTAAACTTCCCCTGGTGCAAATTGAGGCCATTTCCTCTCAACCTGAATATTGAATTAATATTTTCTCTTGCAAAGTAGATACACTAGCTTTCACACACTCATCTGCTAAATCTGCTTTTTTAAAAACAGAAAGGACAACTGTTGAGAAAATATATCCCATCGTACCTTGGGCACAGTGATGCAACTGAGCCCAGGGCAAGGCAAAGAGCAGCTCTGTAGCAGCAAACACCCCAGGCCTCCTCAGTGGTATTACTGAATGCATTTTTTGTAAGATAAGGCGTATCAACAGCAGTTCCTAGGTAAAAAAGAGGAAAGGATTTCTGTCCCTCACCAGGAGATGTGATTATTGAATCGTTCTGAGCAGATACCAATAAGTCAAGCCCTGAGGCTGCAGCATATGCTATTCAACCATTAACCAGTTTTCTTCCAGTCTGGCCAATTCTGCCTGCAGACCTCCGAAGCCTTCCACCTGAAATCCTAACGTCTAATTTACCAAATTAATCTGAAAGATGAACAACTGAGGAGACACCTGTCAGCTCAAGGCAGGCTGGATGGGAGGCTGCCTGTCCTCAGAGAGGCTATGAATGACAATGCAGCTAAACTTGGAGGGGTAAATTCTTCTGATGTGACAAATAATCATGTGTGAGGCATTTATTGTTGGCTCTCAACTGAGAATGACAACAAAGTGTAGTGGGAGTGCTGTGATGGAGATGCAGTGAGCCAGGTGCCTGAAAACTCAGCCGTGTCATCTGGATTGCAGTCAGGGCTCTAAAAGCAAAGCACCATTGTCACTCTTTAGAGACACTTTCATTGTCACCATCACCAAGGCAGCGACAGAAGCAGTCAGGAAGTGGGAGGTAGAAGCCAGCTGCCTCTAGCCCTGAGGTGGGATACTTTTCACTCAGGACTCTCTGGTGTTGCCATGATGACCGGCAGTCCTCCTCTTGCCTTAGCATTCACTGGGTAAGGCTCATTTGCCCTGATGCTAATGCATTAGTAAACTGAGGTCCTCATGGCACAGTTTCTCATATTTATCAGAAGCTTCAGAGCTGTTTAGCAAGTGATTCGTTTTGTAAATGCATAAAACAGAGAATTTGTCCTTTCTGTTCCTTTCACACCTCAATCTGAGCGCAGCATAGCTGAGCATCAATCACTCTGTACCCTGAAACACCACAACAAGGTATCCCCACCTTGTGCTGACACTCCTAAACAGAGCTGCCATGCCCTGCTGGCTTGTTGGCAGTGCATGCTTGTGACAGCTTCCAAAAACCCCTTCACAGAGTCATGATCCAGCAATTCACTGATGCCTTTGCTGACACTTCTCAGAGTATCATGCTGCCCAGGTACCAGCTCCACACGGCGTAATCCCACACAGCTCCAGGCACATGTCTGAGGGATGAGATGCTGCCAGTGTGTTATGCCTTAACAGATTTCTTTTTTTTCCTGTGAGGCTTAGGGAGCTTAAACACCTTCTGTTTCACTTTTACAGCATGCAGTTCATCCAGTTTGGCACATGCACACAGATCTGGCTACCTTGAACAATATCTGAAGGTTATTTGTGCTTCACTGTAAGGGGGTTTAGTAGGCTCTGATCAGCTCTTTTCACCCTTACAGTTTCCTCTTCCACAAGCCCAACTCTCTCTCAGCAACTTAGTCTTTTCCTTTGCTTTTATTTACTCTGAAGTGCAGTCTGCACAGTGTGATTCTGTTCAGGTTAGGACAAGTCAGTTCTCAGATAGTCTGTCAACTTAATAAGTCCTCTCAATTCATGATACAGCTGCCTTCTACACAATGCTGCTGTTTTTCTAGGCTTTCTGGGGAAAATGTGCTGTCCTTGTGAAATATGGTTGGTTCCTTTAAAAAACAAAGCAATTTCCCAAATTTTTCCATTATCATGCTTTGCATTCTTGTTTTGCTCAAGTAAAAAGGATTAGGTCATTTTACTCTGCCTCCTTTCTGAGAAGAAATGCAAGCATGAAAATACAAATTATCTAATAAAGGGTGAGTTTACTTTCCTTGAGTAGCGTAATAGGAAGGCCTATCTCCAGATACTGAATTCCATTAAAATTGTAGGAATTTAGATTTTATGCTTTTATTATATTCAGCTAATATTCACCATCAGTTCTAAAAATGTATAGGGAGATGGCTATATTCACACACAGACTTGTGTGTTAAGTAACAGGGAGGAGAGCACAGCAAACTAGAAAAATGAGGGATTTTTTTTTTCTACTGCATCTCCCTTGATCAGTTGAGGGGGGCTTTTTACCCTTGTTAAAGCTGTGTTGTAAAGGTGAGGTGATACTTCCTATTCTGTGTTATGAGCACCAATCCCATCACACGTAGCCAGTGACCCACAGATTTTAACTGGAGATAGACTGCCGCAGAAAATTCAGACATTTTTGATAACTATTTCCTTCCCCAAAATTAGAGCCTTAAAAGAATGACCTTGGCACTTGTGACCTACAATGACACACGTTCTCACCACAGAGACAAAACAAGCTGCAGTATTCTTCAGGAGAGCAGGAACTATGGAGAGATCAAGAGTCTCACATTTGACTTGCCTTTCTTTCTCTCCTGGTTTCTCAGAGAACCACCCTGGCCTTAAGGCTTCCCACTTGTTCCATCTCCACTCCCTGTGGGTACCCACAGACCCTGCCTGAGCCCCGTGGGTGACAAGCCCTGCCACAGCCCAGGCAGCTCTTGGCACAGTGGCACAGCCTTGGCACAGCATTAGCACAGCATTAGCACATGCCACAGCAAGCAGCTTCCTCGGTGCTGCCTTCACTCCCCTCCACTGTTCTCCTCCTTTCTTTCAATTCTTCACAAAAATACCTCCTGGCCCCTCAGCCCCTAAACAATCATCTGAAAAAGAGAGAAGTGACGGGGTTTATAGTGAAAACTGGCAAAATGTAATTAAGCAGCTGCCAGTGATGTCTGCTTTCTATATTCCCTGCAGCTGCATTGTGCATCCTTGCTCCTCTCCCTCTGTCCCTCCGCTGCCCTATAATCTGCCATGATCTATTAGACTGAAAACTGTAGTCAGTGTTCCTCATCATGGGAGAGCCTCGACTTTGCACTTAAATGTTGCTGAAACCACCCAGACTGTCCCCATGAACACAGAATGCATGACCCTCTTAGGGGTCCCACACGCAGCAGAGGTCGAGCCTCCTTATTGCACAGCAGGATACCTGTAGATGGCTGTATAAGTAAGATTATATCATGGTTAGGCCCTTTTTTTTCAACATCACAGATTTTAACTCCTTTCTTCATGTGCTAATAGGTATTCTTTTGTCACTAAGGAGATTGTTAATTTGCAATTTTGATATTATATTGTGTTTGTTGTCCTAATTCAGTTCATCTTCTTTATCTGTCTCTGCTTCTAATATTAACTTGCTTTTTTTTTAACATGGACGCCATTTTCCATTCAGTCAAACTGCTCCCTTCACATAATCTCCAATCATCTTTTACCACTTTATTATGATGGTTCAACAGAATTAATCAAAATGACATTGAACATCAATTATGTCCCCAAATGTGTAGTTCCAGCTGTGGTCTTTGAACTATGCAGGATCTATCAGACACTGTACCGGGTATTTGTTCAAGCTTTTCTCTCTGTAAAGGTACAACATAATATAAAGTGCTACTCTATACCACTGCACCATACTATAAAGCACAGGTAATAAATTGAAGAAACTTCTAAGAAGACTGTCACCATTCTTTTCTGCCACAGGACAGACTAAGATTTTTTGACTTCTTAATTCATTTATCAGCAAAACATTAAAGAATCCGAGCACTAAACAGCATTTATGTTTCTCTTTCATCAGTTATCTTAAAAAAAAAAGCTTTGTCTACATAAAACTGTACATATGAAACTTCAAACATCTAAAATTATCCCCACAGATACTTTCAATTTTAATTGAGGTAAACAAGTGATAAACTGAAAAATAATTTTTAAAAAAACTTCTTCACATTCTAGTTTTCCTTTTGAAAAAAATGGATAAGTTGGCTCAGCATCCAGGGTTGGAGTATTTAAATTCAGAAGGGAGAAATTTAGATTTGGGGCTTCCTTCTTGCAGCTATTCTTTTCAAGGCACTAATGAACATAGTGTCAAAGGATGCTTTCCCCTTTAGGTAAGGCTGGTAATTTCCACCATAGAAAATAAAACTTATTTCTTTCTAAGCATAGTCACAGTAGTATCAGTTGAGTTAAAAAATTGGTAAAATGCATCTAATCTCAGATTATTTTAATCCTTTAATCCCTGAATACAATGGGAATGGAGATGGTGCAAGACTCATTAATTCACGTGCATTTCCTTTCTGAGCAGCTGTAGGCAGCTGAGAGCATGAGATTACACAAATTCCTCCCAAAGCTTTGATTTACTTCAGTCCCATTTTGCCCAGTAACTCCATTCTTTCACCTCAGACAGTTCTGTCTTCTCCACCCCATGAGTCAGTGCCTTGTTGAGGTGGGGTTAATGCATTGAGGTTTGGTTTTGAAAATTTGTCCTTTCCCAACCCATTTCAGCAGTCAGTGTTACTGACACTCCTTTAGTTTCTAACTACCATAGGTTTTGCTCCTTTCATCTCTCCCAAAAGATGACTCTTTAAGGGAAAGGTGTCATATTACCAGAACACCAGTGGGAAACTGTCAGTGACAACCCATCCTTACCCAAATCTTACATCTCCTCCCTCTCCTCCTAAGACTGTAGTTGGCTTTCATATGACCTGCATGTACTTCTTGCATGCCAGTGTCTCAAATCACCACACTGGACATCAGAGACTCTCTGAGACTTTTGTTCAGAAACCACAAACTTGTGCAGCTATGGAGTTATAGAATTATAGAATCACAGTATCATTAAGGTTGGAAAAGACCTCCGAGATTATCAAGTTCAGCCTTTGACTAAAACCCTAGAATCTTGTGAGGCAGTTGTTTTAGTCAAAACCCAAAGTACCCCGAGGCCCAGCAGGTCGCCTGTTGTCTGGTTGCCTGCTTGTGTTAAAGTGTGCTCTGCCTGCACAAGGGCAAATCCAGCAACACACCTTCCAGACTGAAGAGAGCCTTGGGAGCTGAAGGAGCTGATTATGAGGGATACACCCCTATGAAATACAGGAGGGAAGAGGTGGAAGCATGCCTGTAGGTGCTACACAAGCAAAGCAGTCCCCTGCACTTTAAAGCCCAGGGTTCTCATCTCATATTTGAGATAAGAACACACAAGTGAACAGCAAACCATCAAAGAATGCCTGTTGCTGATAACTGACCTTCTGTTCTGGGAAGTCATGAGTATGGAAGTAGCTTTAGAATATAAGTTCAAAAGAAAAAAATTCTTTACACTTTGTCTTCTTAAATTAGGCATGTAATATCTTTTTATAATGTAATACAACTTTTAGAACTGATGTCACTATAGGTCTGAAACGTGTTACCTTTATCATTACAATCCCAGCCAACTCTGTCTTCTGTATTGTACTTCGAATAATAAAAGCTGGCTAATGACTTCCCGTATCTCTTTCTACAGCAAGAGTCTCTCTGAAGCAGGCTGCTGGAAATTATAAGATCAAGCAGCTGCCTACTAAATACCAACAGCTGCAGAAGTGCCTTGCTGAGCCATGGGTAGTACGTGCAACTTGCTTTATGTAGTTGCTTGGGAAGGAGATTTGTTAGACAGACAGGCACAAACAGAAAAGGGAATCATTTGCCTTCCTGGTGCAGTTTTTAAATTCCCTCTCCCTCATCCTTTCATGGCTCAATTTTCTCTTTCATTTTAAACAGCAGCAGAAATTCATATGATAATACCAGCGACATAAAATCTAGAGAGAGAGTTTCTCGAGTCCTCCCTTGTCTGGGCAATCCCTCCCTGTCCTCAAAAGAAGAACTATGTAGGAGTTTCACTTTTTGAAGCTTGCATGCATGCAGTCTCTCTGTGGCAGTGATGGCTGTGACCTGGATTTGTCAGGGCCAGCAGACACAACTGACCCATGGCTGGTGCTGCCACTGCACAGGACAGGGTCATCTGTGCCAAGCTCAGCTGCAGCTCAGGGTTCCCAAAAGCAGCAGCTCAGGTCTCAGTGAACATATCCTACCACTGCTGAAGGGGAACATGAGAAACAGCACCTTTTTCAGGCCCCACTGCTTTCTGGTCTGCCAAAGAAATCTCTGACTAATAGCAACCGCTGGAGAGCTCTAAGGACCTGCTACTTAAACAAATTCACATATTTTGCATATTTGCAATAATCCGGGGATTTGAGTCCTTGTTAATATTTTTCAATGTCAAGATTTTAGGCAATGTCAGACCTGTGGAAGGTAAGTTATCTTAAATTCTTTAACTCAAGATAGGTTACGAAACAAGCAAAATCCAAATTCAAAACAAGGCAATGCAAGACAAATAAAAAGATTATGAAGACAGACATACAGAATCAAAAAGAAAAAAAGTTGCTGCTGACTTAGATCAGGTTTAAGGAAATGTCTTGCCTTGGATAGTTCAGCTAACAAGATGACAGGCTCTTCACAATGTTCCCAGTGAGGATTTCTCACATGACTCGTAATTAGAGAAGGGATTCAGCATCTGAAAAACAAGAGTGGTTAAAATGGTCATCAAAACCCTGGGTAGGTATTCTCTGTAGCTCAATCCTTGCTCTTCATAAAGACCTGATAAGTGGCTACCAGGCTTTCATAGAATCACAGAATCAAAGAACGTTTTGGGTGGGAAGAGGACCTTGAAGATCGCCTAATTCCAATCTCCCTGCTGTGGGTAGGGATACCTTCAAATGGACCAGGTTGCTCAAAGCCCCACAAAACCTCATCTTGAAGACCTCCAGTGACGGGGTATCCACAACTTCCCTGGGCAGCCTTTTTCAGTGCCTCACCACCCTTAAAGGATTTTTTTCCTAACATCTAAAATAAACCTTGTCTTTTTCCATTTAAACTCATTTCCCTTTTCCTGTCACTATCTTTCCTTGAAAACACCTTGCTCCATCTTTCCAGAGTTCCCTTCAGGTACTAGAAGGCCCCAAATTAGGTCACCTTCTCTCCAGTGCCAAAGGAGACACTCTGCTACACAAATTTGATATGAAAATGTATTAATTAAAATCAGAAAGGTGAGAGTGATGAACTCCCTGAATCCTCCAGGCCCCAAGAAAAGATAATTTCAGATTTGGTCCCTTCATTCCTTAGGTTTTCAGATCTTGAACAGTTTATCAGAAGGTCACGTTCTCTCTGTGCCCTGTAAGTGCTCCTTACAGATGAATGGTGGAAGGACTGGGAAGTTGGTGTGGTGTCCAGAGCACCACTGCAGCTGCATGGGAGCCCAGGCTGAGCTGAGCACACCAGAATTTAGAGACCTGTGTTTAACGTAGATCATTACCAGATGAAAACTCCCTGATTCCCAGACCATCCAAACAAAATTCATATGATCAGAAGCACAATAGAAATCCAAAGCATAGTACACATCTACTGATCCAGACCTGGTGAGTGTTTTCCACAGGCTCTTACCTGTCCAAAGTGGAAGAGAGATCCCTATGTAGGAGAGATATATAAAATATCAATGAGAGAGTAACAGCAAAATATTTCTTCAACACCTCTTGAAGGTGTCAATTTGCCTCCCCAGTTTACCAGCCACTGCCCTTCACCCCAGAAAAAGAAGAAGAAATCAAGACAACTTTGCCTGCTGTGTTTGTCCAAACCTCTCCCGAAGTGATGATACTGCACTCCCAAATAGCCTGAACAAACTGACCTTTAAAATGAAAGAACCATTTTATCCTTGACCTCCTGGGAGGGATTAGACATGACATTCATATTTAATAGGAAGAAGCCTAATAGGTTTACCCCTGTAATACAGAGATCTCTGCTATTTTATATGTTTTTTCCCAAAGAGAGTACATAGACGCAAATTGAAAAATCCTAGTGGTATAATCAGAGACACAAAAGTAGAGAATTTGGCTTAAAACTGCCCCACAAAGACTGACTCTTGAGAAGTTTTGATAACCCCACTGCTCCCACCTGATCTCTCAGGGTAGATGGTTCCTGGACCCTCGGTTCTGGCACACAGTGAAAACCCAATTAGGGGAGTTTATTTAAGTGAGATTAGCACTAATCAATAAATTTAAAGATGAAACTGAGATGGGATGAGTGTTTTAACAGACACCTGTAAGACAACAAAAAGACAGATGTGTTTTCCTCAAATCTTTCCCCCACACAGTGTGTACCAGCCTCTCTTTGACATACTCATGTATAAAAGGTCTTGATTTAGGTAGACCATAGCCTAAAAAAATCATGTTATAATAATATACATTCTGAGAACTCAAAGTTAATTAGGGATGACATTTCTAACATAGGCAACCTGGTTATCCTTTAAGGAGATGGCAGAATGCCAGTTTATCTTCAGCAGTTTTCTGCCTGTCTTCAGTGATATTGCTACTAGCGGGAAATAGAGTCTTCTAAACAATTTCCCAATTCTTCCAAATACTCTCGTATTAATCCACATGATAGCCCTATTTTTTTTATTTTGATAAATAGTGTGTTTAACAAAATAGTCTCAGCATGCAAATAAGAAGTCTGACCACTGTGTCTGTGAAGCAAGTATCCAATTGCCTGGTTGGGAATACCTGATTAAGGAACACCATGCCAGATTTTAGTCTTCCTCAGCCAAAGGAGAGGAAATATTCTGGATTTATAGAAGTACAAACCTATTTAAAACCAGGCCCTACCTTCTATTCTTACTACATCTATTCTCCAGAGTTGCACCACATCTGTGCTAGGCTCTACCTACCATCATTTCAAGACTGTAAATTATCAAGTAGCAAGCAATTCCTGCTGCTAAAATTATGTGCAATTTTAGTTCCAGAGTTTTATTGTAACTTAAGAAACAAAAACTACTGTGCTAAGGAGAATGGCAGGGAAGAAACATTCACAGATAGAGACACATCAGGCTAAATTATAACAGTTACCCAACAGTGATATCTGCTGAGTTGTAACAGACAATAATACAAGTGTACCAAAAAGGAGATCATTAAAATGACATCCTTCTCATCAAGTGCTGTTCTTCACAGTCTCCATTTCTGCCTTGTAAATGTCACACTTGTTAACTAGATGTAGAAATTGCATAACATTCAGCTGTGAAAGCAGTAATGAAAACAATTGCATTAGTTGATAATGTCCAGATTGTTTTATGGAGGAAAAAGCTCAGGTAAAATGCAATGATTCCAGGGAGAATTTTATCTGGAGTCAGATGTTCACTATAATTCAAGGTTCAGTGAATAAATAGATGGTATTTCTTCCAGTTATCACCTGGGGTGTAACAACACAAAGACTGGTCAGAAGAGTTGCCTTGCCCAGATGCTGCCATCCACTTTTCAGGATCCATTGTCCTCCATCTGTGAATAAAAACAGGCCTTCTGTAGTGCTGCTGTAATTTTGTCTTGGAGGTTTTCATGACTGGGTGAACTGAATAAGTACATGTAACCTCGGGGTGACTTTAAACCATCATATAATGGTTTAAATGATGTTTCAACATGGCAACGTCAAAATGATATAATGGACTATCCTGCCTCCAACCCCAGCCCGACTCACCAGTCTGAGAGAGTCTCTTCCTGAATCTGGAGACAAAGCACTAAATGTCTGCACCCAAGATATAAAAACAAGAAGATAAGATATACCTGACCAAGGTACATTGGACTTGTCTACTTCCAGAAAACACATTAACAATCCCCAGCCAATTCTTCATCCTCTGGTCAGAGGCACACATGCATTTTCTGCTTCGGTCAGGATCATAAAGGCCATCTCCATATTCTTTTTCTCCTGCTTCCTCCACCCAAATTCTGTGAAATTTAGTCTTTGTAAACTTCTGTCCAATTAGAATACAAAAATACATAGAATGGCGTACGAATTCTGATTTTTAAAGGAAGAAACACCCTGAAATGTCAGCCACTTTTCTCTGCACAGTTGCTATGCAAATATCAAAACATCTTTCCCAAGTCCATTCTCCTGGCCAAGGCACCACATACAATGACGTGCACCATTTGTTTGTTAAAACTCATCAGTGCTAAGCACATTTCATAATTTTAATAAAGCCCTGACAAGTGGTTGAGTGATATGGCAAGAGGTGAGAGAACCTGGATGGAAGAGAGGAACAAAGAAAGAGAAGCTGTGTCTTCTGCTACCTTTTTCCCTCCTCAGTACATAGAACAGCTCATGAATATGATTCCCTCTAAATTCCAGCTGTCACGGAGCCGTCAGCATCTTCATGCTGAATATGAATTTCTTGCTAAACCACTCACTCATCTCAACTCTATGTAATGCTCATGTCGCTAAATGACTGCATAAAATGATTTCTTTAATACTTGTGAATTGTGCTACATGTGGAGCAGTATTCCCACAGAGATCTGAAATTTGCTACCTTAGCAACACAACCATGTTAATCTAATATGTGTGTGTGTGTTTACTTTCACTTATTTCTTCAGATGTTCTACAGGAATGAAAATATACTGAGAGATGTTCCCAGTTCCTAAATCTGGGATTTTAGGTTCTGCAAGAGTCAGGATAGTTAATAACATCATAACCAGGTCACACTGGTATTCACCTCCAGCTCACCTAAGCAGAATCCTCTCAAACTGAGATGACCACAGGTTGATGTCATTCCCAGACAGCCCAAATGGGAGTTGTCCTTCATTGACATTTCTAGATTATTTCCTTCTCAGGTAAGGGCAGTTCTGTTCTGGATCAATTTGCCACAATCTGTACTGTTCAGCTGTCCACAAAATACACCCAAATGACACTTCCAGCTGTGCTGTATTCCAGAACTTATAAAATGAATTTAATTTAAAAAGTACATAAATTAACTTTTTTTTTTTTTTTTAACTTAGATTAAGAGTAAATGAAACATGTTAAGGGGTTAATATCTTCCACAGCACCTATGGGGTGTCTGGGAGTTATTCAACACAGCAGCATAGTTCAGCCTACAGACTGTCTAAGGGTTCCTTGTAGAGGAGAAATCCTCTTACATATCAAATGCTTAAGAGATATCTTAAATCAGAAGTAACCCTGAATTTTAAGACAAGGAATAATAAAACATATTTTAGCAGAAATTAATATGTTTCAAACAAATCAACATCTTATAAAGAATATTGACCTATTTTTTCAAACCTGGTCAAAGAAAACTATTCCTTTTGTATTCTCTGTTTTTCAGAAAGAATTTGGTATATACTTTTTAATGTAAAAATGTGCCAGGACAATCAATACCTCAATAAGCATCTGTTATCACTAAGAGAGGAGATGTGAAACTGAAAGCAGCAGGAGCATGTTGTCGCATGCAGCCCCACAAAGTCAAATATATCAGGGATCAGAGAATATTCTGAGTTGGAAGAAGCCCACAAGAATCATCAAGTCCAACTCCAAACACCACTCCACAAATTATAGAAATAAGACAAACGGGACCATTAGGTTTGCTCTGTTGGCTTTTTTGTGAATGGCATTTGCAGCCTCAGCCCCACCTGGGCACATGGTGCTATTTTCCCTGATTTACCAGAGTGATTCCACCTAGCACACGTTCATATGGTATCACAACGCTGCTGGGAATCAGCATCATGCACAACTGATATTGGGTGATTAATTTTTTGGGGTTTTTTTATTTCCAAGAGGTGCTTCATTTTCTTCAGGGACAGATTGTTTTCTTGGTTTCAGGCAGCAGTGAAAAGACAGAAATGCAGTACTTTGATGAGATAAATCGAGAGCACAGGAAAAGGCAGCAACACTCCACTGAGTGTCTTCAAGCCATTTAATTAAATTTTGCACTGTCCTGTAGTCACACATTTCTGGGGGTGACCTGAAGCATCAGAAACAATGGAGCAGAATTTGGTGCTCTGTTCATTTCTTTCCACTTTTAAGAGAGGACCAAAAGGGTCTCAGCATGGGCAAGCAAGAGGAATGTGGACTTTTGGCTTGACCTAAGTGGCACAGAAAGAAGTGAGGCTCAGGCAGGACTCTATCAGTCTGTTAATATCAGCTGAAAACAGCAAGGCTGCATCATGCTTTCTAACTCACTTAAACAGGGCAGACAGGGAAAAAGGAAGTATCACTGCTTAGCAACAGCGTTTCAGTCCATTACAGATGGATGTGCCACTCGGCAGAACCGTGATCCCTTCCACCCCACTGCAGGCAAGGAGGCAAACACACATCGACATAAACTCCAGTCAAGCTTTCATGAGGCTGAACACTAAAGCAATGCCTCAAAAGTTGGTCCTTGTCTCTTCTCTTTCAAAGATGTGAGAAGATGATTGGGTTTTTGCCTGTTGGTTTGTTGGGGCCTGTTTGGGGTGGGGAGGAAGTTTGCTTATGTTATTAACAATTAGGAGATATGAAGAAAAAATTAAGTAATGTCCTGCTCTCTAAAGCAGTTGGGGGCACAGCATGGATGTACACAGATAGAGTTTCTTACTCTGTCTTGCAGAAGGGAAAGCAGAAGGAGCAGAGCAGACTTATGGCTGTTGGTTATTTCTAAGATCGTGAGCACAGGTTCCCTCCTTTTCCTGGGTGCACGGGCCAAACACACAGTTCCCCCCTGTACATCTACTGGCCCCGTAAACTGTCCCAGAAATCCATATTGTCACTTTGATTAAGGGTGACAAAGTCAGCAAAATGCAGAGCAAAGTGGCAGCTCTGTTTCTGCTCCAACCAGAAAGAGTAGCATCAGCAAGTCCTTAACACCCCATTGACTCCTGCACGATGGCAATGCAGATGGTACAGTGAAAAACCAGCAGTGAGAAAAGCGGCATAAAACCCAGAATTTCAGGATCATTCTGCAGAGTTCCATCCTGTTGAAACACATCTGTTCAGCTACAGAGACAAGCTGTGCTAGCTGCAGATGGATCCAAAATAGTCTGAGGAAGGGATGTTGCAGCCTGCACTAGCACAAGTGGGGGGTTAAAGCAAACAACACAAACCAGCAGCTAGCTTTTGACTTTGGACTAACTTTGACTCACATTAAAAGGAGTAAAGCAGAACAAATAGCCTAAACTACTCCGTGAAGTGCATCAGAAAGCAAGTCCAGCCATAAAGCACTAGTCTAGTCAGGGATTATATAGGGGTCTATCAAGTTGATTTAATACCCATCTGTATTCTGCAACAATTTTCTCTATGAAAAAAAGGAGTTTAAAAGAGTTTCTTCGCCTCACAAACATTTACTAATGAGCCATATCCTGCTGTTTATTTGTATGCTGCCTTTCTTTTTAAAGTTCACAGATATTTAGCCTGGAACTGTGGCAGGTTTAGGGCTCTGAAAGTTATATTAGGAAAGGAACATAATGATGAATATCTCTCCTTCCAGAAGGGAGAATATGAGACTACAGATGGGACTGGCAAACAGCAGCACCTAGATACTTCAGCTACTGATAACTGCAAACAAATATTGCAGATCTCTGCATTCTGTATGTGGGGAGAAGCCTGTCTGCATCTCTGTTCTGCAGGGCCCGTTGCAGTCCTGCCCTGTAACTCCTCTGCTGCCTGCAGAGCTGGGCAGATCTGGGGACAATTCCCTGGAATATCCAGGGACTGCCAGCAGGCACAGCCCAGAGTTCAAATGCTTTAAAAGGCCAAAGGCAAGGGAAACCTCGAGCACTTTCACTGGTGCAGCCCTTTTGCTCTGTTGGGATTTGTCTTAAGGTTTTTTGGAGCAAAGAAATGCTAGAGAAGAAAATGAAAGGCTTAAATAAAACTGTACACCAAAAAAAGGAGAATCTTACTAAGCAAACAAAAAAATGAAATTTCTCATCTCCTATCACAGACTAAAAATCAGTTAGAAGCTATAAAAAACAGTAAAAAAAAGGCACTGATTCCCATCCCAGCAGAAAGGTTTTAATAGTAAATTAATCCAATTTAATGTGTTTATTAATGATCAAGATAAAGGGAAAAAATTAAATGGAAAATTTGTCCTCAGCTGAAAATCATTTAGCACAGTGAGGGCCAAAGAAGGCAACAGAAGGGCTCCTTCCTCAACCCAAAACAACAAACGTAGTGCACAGAAAATGCCCAGTAATCTATATGGAGATGAATGATGTAAAGTCCTAGGATGAGTCCAAACAGACTAAAATGGTCTCAAGAACACCAAAGCATCCTTGTGAAGAGACAGTGAACCACATTATTAACAGGTATTGGATGATGTGGGCAAAATATACCTATATGCACACACTTATGGATAACATACACCTTTATTATGATATTATTTAAGCCTTCATACAGCTTCATTCATAACCATGTGTCCAGCTCTAATCCCTTATTACTTAAAATATTTCAATGGAAGTGGTGGAAAATATATAGAAATGGCTTCTATGGAAGACATTAAAAAGACACTTGTCAGAGAGAAGTAATAAACATTACAGACAGTGAAAAGGTGAATCAGATACTTCCAAGTTTTAAAGCAGACACTCATGTCTCCTACTAACTTACTAAAAAGTAACTGAAAATGTAGTTAATCTGGAAAACTGAAAGACATTTATTTTAAAATCAGACTAATCCTATGCAGATCACTACCACAACTCAAAAAAAGCAGTTGGATTTATAGAACAAAGGCAGCAGTGGCCTAGTTAAGATTAGAAACAACAAACAAACAAACCAAAGTTTCAGATATGCAGAGAAGTGCATCATTTAGGACTGGGGAAAAAAAAAAACAACACTTTAAAATACGTATTTAATTAAAATTTGGCCAGACAGGATTTCTAGAGCCTTCCTCTAAAGGATCTGACTGCTTGGAGAATGCCTGAGCAGAGTGACAGGTTTCCCCTGGAGTGATGTCTGCTCTTTCTGCCTGTGCTCCTAAACTGGGTAATTGGGAATCCACATAAAACTCTTTGCCTTTAATGATGAAGAAAAATAGTGCATATTCTACTGGATCTTCTCAGAGAATAATACAAGCAGTTAAGGTTTTGGGAAAGCTTTTTTCTACTCGATTTTTATTCCCTGCTGTTTCCAGAACAAAAATAAACATACTGATCCTGCACTCGACAATGCCCTGCCCCTAAAAAATGTTCCCTGCCACAGAGCAGTACAAAAGAAGGGCAATTCAGTTCCCTTACAGCCCCATATATTGCATAGGAAAAATGTATGTTCACAAGGATGTTTTCACAGTCATCCATTTCAAAGATACCAGAAGAATAAAGATGCTCATTTATTGACTGTAATAACCTGCAGGATATTTCTTAGCACTCTAATTTAACAGCTAGCTGAATTTCCATTTTTAAAAATCTTTTTAAGAACATTTTCTCATTTTCTCACAAAAAAATGTAATTGAAAGGAAAGGGGGGAAATCATATAGGTAATTCTAGAAGAAAAAAAAAATTATATATACTTATATATACAGGGAAAAAAATGCTTTTAGTTGCTAGGTGACAACATTTTTACCTGTTCTGTCAGAGTATTTGCAAAATACTTACAGCCAAGAACATGAATGTTTCAGCTTCTCATCAGTTCTACAGCAGGTGAAGATATTCAGTAAGATATACAATCATGCTTGAGAAGCAATCCAGTGTTGCAAGCACCAGCTACATAATGTAGGACAACCTATTAAAGTTAGAAATGTAGATGGAAGATTAGGAAAGGAGATTAAATTGATTAACATCTCATGCATATTGTGGGAGAATAACCAAAAGGAAAGATAAAACTGCTCAGTAGTCCTCATGCTCAGGTAAGGTGCTCTGAGATTTCAGCCTGAGGTGAGAGCAGAAAATACAATTTCAGCCTCCACACTCAAGTTAAACATCATGGAGTTGGATGCTAGCAGTTCTCCAGAGCAGCAGCAGGTAAAATACAGGGCAGACTTGTAGGAACTACATTACCTGAAACAAAAAAGCAGTTGGGAGAATTCTGGAAAAGTGCAGAGAATTGGTACCATGGATACCAAGAGGAAATGGTTTTATGCAAACAATTAAAATCATTATATATACCTTGATTAAAGGATTACTGAAGCGAGACACAGTAAAATGTCAACATATTAAAGCAGACAGATGTACAGAAATCAAAATTTAATGACATTTTCTTCTTCTAGCGGATTGTCTTAACTCTGAAAGCAGAGTTTTGACATATAAAAATCAACTAAAATGCTCACATTCTTTATTAATATACATAAAAATTAATATATGAAATTAATATTAAAACATTTTTTGCTTTGATGAATTATGTACATTCCCCTTAAAGCTATATTTGATCTAGCCATGCAGACCCAGAAAAGGGAGAACTGAAAAACAAGACAAGTAATTTTCATACAAAATGAGATGTGCTGTGACAATTACTCTCCAGACCTTAACCTCAATTTGTGACCCCACTCCCACTTTACTGAAAGCTAACAGTAAATAGAACAAAGGCAGGGCAACCCTCAGTCCTGGCAGGGATCAAACGTCGTGACTGCCCTGACCTGCACAGAGGCTCCGTGCCAGCCTGAGCCTTGAACAATTGCTGGCAGCTTTCTTGGCTCTTGTGCCTGCCTGCAGAGGAGAAATCACCAGTGGGGAGGCCACTCCCTGTAGCTTTCAAAATATAGATATTAGAAAGCATATATTGAATAATCACCCTTTTCAAACAAGTTATCACAATTATGGTGGTATACTTCACCTCGCAGTGGCAGTTGTGTGCTTGGTGGCTACAGGAAAATAATTGGATTCTCTTGGCTCTCAAAGTGAGCCCAAATGAGACAAATCATATACCAGGAATTAAATCTCATTTAAAACAGTGAAGTACATTAGTGCCTGATTGCTTTCTTAATCACTTTTGTTCTGTACAGAGCATCTTCCTTAATCATTCTTTTACCCTATATGTAACACCCCCCATATAATTATACTGCTTTAACATTATATTCTTTTGGATTAAGGAAGCACCTCCTCTGCTTTTAGTGACAATTATTCCACTCTGTGAAAGAAATTGGTTACTTTTTCCCAGCAACAGAGATGACGTCCATTGTGATATCTAAAATATTGCTTGATTAGTTAAATGGTGATCATTTTCAGAAATCACTATGTGATAATTATCTACCTATTTTGGTATCATGCTTTTACTGAATTTGTCTCCATATATGAGGTCTAAGAATTCCTTGTTAGGCTTTAAGCCTAAATCTTTTAAAAATAATGGAAACTACACCAAATTTCTTTGCCTAACACAAAACTCAGGTCTGTTTATCTTCAATGCCACTTGCCACCTCTGAAAATGGCTCCCAATTACATGTTTCTTTCACCATATTTGAA
This sequence comes from Daphoenositta chrysoptera, assembly GCA_013397915.1. NCBI lineage: Eukaryota > Metazoa > Chordata > Aves > Passeriformes > Daphoenositta > Daphoenositta chrysoptera. The sequence goes on along the minus strand of VZRO01007807.1, from coordinate 6,015 downwards.
TGCAATTTTTGAACTTGGCAATTCTCTTAATGCTCACCAAATCTCACCTGTCTGTGGCTACATGGTGTGTTTTGATGGTCCTGCCAGGGTTGCAAGTGGACACACATACATTCTGAAAACAATTAGCAAAGTGCCAATAAAAAGAAATGCCTCTGGTAGCATCAGCAATGAAATGAATGAATAAATAGGTGATGCCTAAGCTTCTCCTCTCTTTGGAGGTTATTAGTGATGAAAAATCAGGAATGCTTTGAAGTCTGTGTGCAGAGTCTTACACGGTGGAGGCTGCATTGCTACTGGGTGCAGTGCTCTGCAGCTGGAGATCCTGCTCTCCCTGAGGATGTTTTATAGACAAAAAATGTACTTGTAAAAAGCATGCATTTACCACTTACAGGAAAAATTACTGAAACTGAAAGAAGTTTTGAATGGCAAACCAGGAGGCCAAGCTCCCCATGGCTTCTCAAAGCTCGATGTGTTCCATTCTGCAGCAGGATGTCTTTGATCTTTCATGTAAATATCACAGAATCAGAATATCCTCGTTTCACTCTTTGAGTTGTGACTCCCAGGGATTTACAACTGGTGATAATTCATGACTAAATAGAATTGGTCCAGAGCAAAACAAGCAGAGTAAGTGCCATTTCTTCGAGGGAACAAATATTCAAATCAGCCTTTCTGGTTCCTCTAGATGGAAATACTTTTTCTTTGATGAGGAATATTAATACAACAGCAATGGGTCTTTTAATTAATTAGTGAGTCAATTATCGGCTGATCTCTGCAGATTACGGAATCTTAGTATTCAAAGAACTGAGAAGTTATTTCAACAAACTTTAAATGCTGAGCTAATCTATTCAATGATGAGTTCAAACTCAATGTGAGAAGAGACAGAGCTGTAATAGGAACTATTTGTTCCAACATCTGTGTTGCTGTTCCAAGACTTCATAGTAAACAAATAAGCACAGTAAAATCTCTTCATGTCTAAGCAATTATTTC
>VZRO01007806.1:330711-343119 GCA_013397915.1 Daphoenositta chrysoptera | reverse complement strand
TAGCCTCTCAAGGCATCAATATATACACTATTAGTAAAGAATTGCTATTCTTATTCCTCATATCTCTGCCTGAAAGCCCCTTAATTTCGAAATTACAATAATTTGGAGGGAAGGTGGTTACATTTTCCATTCCAAGGGAGGCTCCTGCCTTCCTTAGCAGACACCTGTCTTTCAAACCAAGACATCATCCCAGGGCAGGAGAATTCCAGATGCTCCAGGGTGTGAGTGCAACAGTGGGGGAGCAGGACCTCTTCTGATGCCACTGGGATGCCAGGACCACTCCACTTTGGGCAATGGGGACCCTCGAATGATGGAACCCTTTCAAGATTTTGCTTGGAAAGGACCCTAAAGATCATCATGTTCCAATCTGAGCAACCTCCCCCCAGACCAGGTTGCTCAGAGCCTCGTCCAGCCTGGCATTGGATGTTGCCAGGGATGGGGTATCCACAGCCTCTGTGCACAGCCTGGCCCAGTGCCTCACCACCCTCAGTGTAAAATACCAGTTCCCTTAGATATAACTCAAATCAACCTCCTGCAGGAAAGCCATTCCCCCTTCTCCTCTCACCACAGACCCTGTTGAACACTCTGTCCCCATCTTTCCTATGGGTCCCTTCAAGTCCTGCACGGCCACAGTGAGGCCTCCCCATGGACTTCTCCAGGCTGAGCATCCCCAACTCGTCTTCATGGGAGGTTTTAAAGTAAAACAAAACAGGCAGAAGCACTGCTGGCCTCCTTCCTCCAGTCTGGCATCTACCTTCTCCTTCCCTGACCCCTGTGTGTGAGTGTAAGTCATCTCCTAGTCTGCTGCTTCTGGAAGCCACACAAGTCATTTTGATCCTGGAAACCTCAACAAGAAATACTTTATTTTTTTTCTTTCCAGTACAAACAGTTTTTCAGCTTTTAAAATCTGAACAAATAGACATGGTTTTTAAAACAATAGAACGCAGTCTTTTAACAGGATCAGTTATCAACTGCCTCGGAAAGCTGTCCATGCAAGGACAACCCCGTGGGTACCATTTCCTTACTCTGCAAGCAATTTTTTAAAAAATGCCCAGTTTTGTACAAAGTTCCTTTCACTTTTTAAACATGAATAGCTGAGAACTGAAAAAACAAACTGTCCATAGCTTCAAGTGACTAGTCAGGAACAGTCCAAACATAGCACCATTTTCCAGAAGGTCAGACTTCTTCCTTGTCCTAGTTTTGTCATGGCCAGTCCTGACTCCCTCATTTCTGGGAAAGCTGCTCCTGTTCAGCCACTCCAACACAGCCTTGCCTGGGGAACAGGGAACCTGGCCCTTGGCTTGGTTTTCTCTTTGGTTTTCTCCCTGGTGTGAGGGGATGGAAAGGGGGCTAAGGCAGGATACTCCCCCTGTGGGGTGAGGGATCCCCTGGCCCATCACAAAGTACTGAGAGTTGAGTCTTCTTCCTTAGGCTGGAGAAAAAAAATAGGTTTTGTTGCCTAAGAGCAGGTTTTGTGGGATGCCCAATGGCAGCTGGAGGTCGTTCCTCAGCTGGAGAAGCACCTCAGCAGCTTTAGGGTAGCTCCAAATCAGCAAAGCCCAGGGCACTGAGAGTGGATTCTGGTTCTGTGAGCATCTGGCAGGGCTGGGCAAGTGATGGGGGCCACGGGTCCTCTCCGTGCTCCCACAGCTGATGGCTCAAGCTCCTCTGGCAGGAATGAGCTTTTACTGCCTCATGGGAACATGCTGTGGCCAGCTGGACTCAGTGATCCCTGTGGTCCTCCCCAGCCTGGAAGCATGTTGAAGGGAGCTCACCCAGTTTTTCTGGGGGAGGAAAGGTGCCCAGATGCATCTCTGCTGGGAGCTGTGGCTGGTCTGTGCTGGTCAGAGCACAGAGCTGCTCCTTTATGAAATCAGGGAGGATCAGGGAGGGAATTGTGGTGCAGAAGAGCAGGGACAGCCTGGTGAGGGTAACAGGCACTGTGTGAGAGCCAAAGGCTGGCTGGTGTGGAAGGGTTCATGAGCTACAGCGCTGAGCTGATAGAAAAATACGTTCCTCTGCTATAAAGTGCCAGAGTTGCTTGGATGGAGGCTCTTTAATTTCCTCCTCATCCTAGTAATCAAGTCACCATTGGCTGGTCAGCGGAGGGTGCCCATGGTGGGCTCCCAGGGAGAGGTGGATTCTGTGTGCAAGAGCTCTGTAGGGTGAGGCTGGAGCTGCTCAGGAACGTGAACAACGTTTTCCAGCCTGCCCGTTCATGGGAAACCAGAGTCAAGCTGGGTAAATCACGTGGGGTTTTCATTCTGAGCTGAGGAGAGGTCTCCAGAGGTCTTCTCACAGATGCCCTGCTTTGTTCTACATTGGTGATGGTCCCAGGGCTACTGGCATCCCAGTGGGATCAGAAGAGCATGAGGAGGATGCAGGCTCCTGCTCCTCCATGGCTGCACTCACACTCTGGAGCAGCTGGAACTCTCCTGTCTGGGACGAGATGACGCATTTCACAGTTTAAGCAATAAAACAGGAGAGAGGATGAGGACTCTCAATCCAGCTCAATAAAACAGAGCTGGAGGACAGGACTGCTCTCTGCCCAGCTTGGGCTCTGCAGAGACCTACGGACACACCTCTCCTTGGGGAAGACACGTGTTTTCCATAACCCATCATGTCAGTCCCAGGTGCAACCAGAGAGCCCAACAAAGTGGGATTACAAAGCACAGCAGCCCCAGGGGCCATGGGGCTCTCCCCAAACACTGCTGCCACAGGTTGTAGCTACCTAGTGTGGGTCTTTGGAATATGGCAACGGACATGGGGGCAGCATTAGGAAACTGCAATCAGATGAGCACCATGACACAGGATTGTTCAAAAATATACATACACATACCATATATATATCTATACATATGCATATGTGTGTTTTCCCAATGCACACCCTCATACGCTCCATAAGGCATGTGCATCTGTGGAGGAGGGAGCATTATAAATGGATTTACCATACACAAGGAGGGCTGCCATCTCGGAGAAGGGAAGCCAGTTCCCGGAGGGACGTGTGAATACGTGTGTTCTTTGAAATCTGCAATTCCTGTGGTGAGATTTGTTCCCTGCAAGGAGCCCTGGCTCTGCTCAGTCCCTGGATTAAGATGCAGGTGGTCTTTAGGTCAGAGAAAATATTCCTCAACTGATAACTACAGGGCTTCGTTCTTCAAGAAATGATAAATCCACAAAAATAAAATTTAAAAAAAAATGTTCCCGCCTCCAGCTTACTCCTGAATTGTCCTTCTGGGTTAATCACCCTGGAGCCAAAGCAATGCCCCCAGCCAGGAGGCAGTGACACTTCTGCACCAGGGTCAGGGCAGCTGCCGAGCGTCAGGAAGGGAATACCATCATGGCAGAGTTAAGGAGAAGTGGGGCCAACAAGATTAAGGAAAAAAAAATGTAGCAGCTTTTCATAAAAAAAATATCCCAAGAACTGTTGTCACATTGGAGCGAGTCTGTGTGATATAAGTTAATCCTGTCCTTCACAGCGGGACGAGAAGACATGGCATGGCAGTGTGGCTAATGCTGCCTCCTCTCCGCCTTCTCTTCCAAGTGCCCGACCTGTTCTGCCAGCTCAGAGACCTTGGCTTGGCAGTCAAGCAGGTTGTCCTTCAGTCCTGTTATTTCCTGAGAGTGGGCAGCCAGTGTCCCGTTCACGTGGTCCATGTAGTCCCACAGGCTGCCCGTGTGTTTCTGCAGTTCCTCCCTGATGTTGTCCAGGCTGCCGGTGATGGCCCCCAGCCTGCCGCAGGCGCTCTCCACCCGCGCCACCCGCTCGTCGAAGTGAGAGACCTCCTGCTGCAGGCCGTGGGCCACGTCCTTGCAGGAGCTCAGGTCGCTGACAATCCTGGCTTTGAGTCGCTCCAGGTCTCCCTTGAGGTTCAGGACACGGCGGTTGCTGAAGAAAAGCTGGGAGCCTTGGTCGTTGACTTTCTCCTGGATGGAGTGGACCTCATCCTCAATCTTCCGCTCGTGCTCGTCCAGTGAGGAGTTGACATGCGTCACGGTGTCTGAGTACTGGGAGACGGAGTCCTTGAGCCCCGTCAAAGACTTGCTCACAGTGTTCAGGTTGATCTTCAGCAAGGTGATCTCCCCTTGCAAAGCCCCCGATGCTTCCTCCTCGATTCGCCGCTGGATCTCCAGGATGGTGGCATTCAGCTTGCGCAGGAGGTCGTAATTGCTGTCCATCCGGAGGAGCAGGTCCTGGTTCTTGTTCTGGCAATCCTCGATCTCCGTCCGGAAGGTCTCCACATCTTTGGAGGCGGAGGTGCAGCCCAGGGAGCAAGTGCTCTCCAGTGTGATGAGGCGATTCTGCAACACCTCCAGTGTCTCATCTGTCCTTTTCCTCATGCTGGCAAGCTCCCCTTCCAGCACGGGCACCACTGCTCCGTCCATTCCCATGGGGGAACTGACATTGTTCAGCTCCCCCACGATGGTCATGAACCTGTCCTCCAGGGTCTGCATTTTGTCTTCAAAGGCAGTCCTCATGCCATCCACCTCTGCCACCACTGTGCCTCTCATGCTGTCCTCTATACCAGAGCAGCAGCTCCCCGTTTCCCTCTCTGTAGCATTGAGTCTGGCTTCCAGGTCCTCGAAACGCCCTTCAAAGAGATTCCCTAGGGTGACAGTGGAGATTTCTCCATCCAGGCGTGAGTGCAGGTTCTTCTGGGACTCGGAGATGCTGTGAAGGCCTTTCTCAAGGATGTTCATGCGCTCGGTGAGGTAGTCCAGATTGCTGCAGCAGCTTTCCACCACCGTCAGTCCTTGGATCTGGGTCTCCAGCTGGGAGATCTCTTTCTTGATCTCCAGCTCCTTGCCATCCAGTGTCTGCTGCAGCCGCAGGTTGGCAGCTTTCTCCTCCTCGCACTGCTGCCGCACCTCTTGGATGCGGAAATCGCACGTGGTCTGGATCTTGCCCAGCTTCTTCTCAAAGCCGTCGAGCAGCTCTCCGCGCAGGTTGCTCAGCCTGGTGTCCACGTACTCCTCCAGCAGGTCGATGGAGGTGAGGGGCGAGGGCCGGGCGGACTCCAGCAGGTGCTTGATCTGCCCATCGTGGTCCAGGACCATGCCCTGAACCTCGTGCAGCAGGTCTGCCTTGGTTTTCAGCACGTCGCTCACCTCCGTCACTTTGGTCAGGATCTCCCCCACGGGAGGGTACGTGGCGATGTCGGCTTTGTCCGCCACATCCACCAGGCCGTCGGGAATGATGCCGAAGCCCACGGACGAGTCTGGCGTGCCCGGGCTGTTCATCAGGGAGCCGATCATCTTGGTGGTGTCCTCCTGGATGGCCAACCGCAGGCGGTCCCCCAGCCCACTCACCATGGTGTGCAGGCTGTCGTAGGACTGGGAAAGGCGCCTCACCTCCTCCTCCAGCCGATCCAGGCGGTCCCCGAAGAGGCCGGGCAGCTTCCTGCCTGCACAGGGGAAGAAATAGAGAGGGCACAGTGAGGGCTGGTGCTCCTTTACCATCCGTCCTTTAAGTCCTTTCCCATCATAACCTTGTGTCCTGCCCTCCATTATTGTCATTTCAGCAAAATCTCAGCCCACATCTCTCCTTAAGATATCAGGAAACCCTCTTTTCTCTTGGGATTCAGTCCTCTGCTCCCAAGTTCAACAGCAGGTGGTGGTAACATCCCAGGGGAGCTTCATCTTGAGATGCACCCTATCAACCCCATAATTAATGGGAAAATGCGCTAAAGCAATGAGGAAAGGCAATTTTGAAGCTGCATGTTTTGAAAGAAACAAGATTTTAAAAGCAAGTGGTCCTCAAAGCAATCAAATGTCAGGTCTGTGATAGAAAACGTCACCCACAGAATTTTTGCTAAAGTCATGCTCTATTCTGGAAAAGAGAGAACCTGGAGGTTTGTGTGCATGACAATGGTGACCTGGGGACATGAAGCAGGAGTGAGATCTCACCATATTGGTTCTTCTTTGGTCCTGGAAACAGGTCAGGGTGGCTTTTGGGATAAGGAGGAAGTCTGGGCATTGGGAACATCTTTTGCCCAGGAGGCATTTTAGGGCTGGGATGCTGGGGCAGAAGGCCAGGCTGGTCCGTCGGGCTGTCATGGCAGCCTTCTCCCATGAAGCCTGGGCAGCACCTCCAGGACAGCTCGGTCACTGTCTTGTATCCAATCTTGTACTTGGGCCTGAAGAAGGTGCGGTACCTTGCCAGGAGAGGGGAGGGAGAGAGAAGACAGTTTAGAGAAGCAACCTCAACATCAAGCAATAGAGCAGGGTCACGGTCCTGTTGGACGTGGGAGATGTGGGCACATGGGAAAGCCTGGCTGAAAACCTTGAGCTGCACCTGCAGACCAGGGCCCACCTTCTCCAAGAGCTCTTGCTGCACCATAGCTCAGTGTGCTGGGGTTTTGGTCAAGTGTTTTTTAACCTGGGGCACTGTTGAATTAGAACTGCAGCTCTACGTGTATTGCTGCAGTCCCTGGCCTGATAGGAGACTGCTGTGACAGATGCCACACTGTTTGGCAATTTCTGGCCCAGCAGAGCACAAGATGAAATGATGGAAGCGATTTCAAAAGCCCTGCAAGTTCACATCACTTCCAAGAGGGAAGTGGACTGCTTGTAGAAGTGTTTTGCACTTTGAATTGACCTACAGAATTTCCTAGAGGGAACAAAAAAATCCTCTTCTCAGCCATAATCCTGTCTGGAAGCCCCCACAAGGGTTGAAATACTTTTGGAAAGGTGTTTTCTCTCTGTGTGGAAGGCATCAGTTTTCTGGGAAGCCTAAAGGGTCGTGGGCTGGCCTGGTGAGGGTCCCCAGAGTGATGCTGTGATGTGCACAGAGGGATGGCTCCTTACACTGCCTCCTGCCCCAGCTGGGATGCCCTGGGAAGTGTCTCCATCGTGGATTTGGGCACTACAGCATTGATCCTCCCATACCCAGCACACAAGGTGCAAGCCCACCTCACACCTTGTCCCTCTGCTCTCCCTCTGAATGGGGTCCCACCAGTCATGGGGGAGGATTCAGCTGCTCCCTGCTTCTCTGTGGCACTTCCCTGTGAGATAGCAGGGATGGGACACACTGGTGGCACCTGTGTTCCCCCCCAGCAGCTGAGCTGCCCAGGGCTGAAGACAGCACTTTTCTCACCACCTCTAAATACCAGTGCTTTAAGCCTGCCTTTTGGAAATTTCCAATCTGAATTTACCAGGGCCTGAAAATCCTGAAGTTTGCTGTTTTGCAACAACACACACAATCAGCCTCTTGTTCTTCTCCAGCACGTTCAGCAGAAGGTCTTAGAGGAGGCAGCACAGCCATCCGTGCTGCAGAGGGGCTGCATAAGGCACTTATCCATCAGTCAGGGCAACACATGGGGCTGATTCCCTGCCCATCCATGTCCTTGTTTGAATCCACAGTGTCCCCAGCCCAGGCTGCAGCCCCTGGCAATGCTGCTTCCACACGACTCCCAGTGAGATACAGCCAGCTCCATACACACCACAGGGCAGGGGGATAAAGCAAACCCAAATCCTCTGCTCTTTGAATCTCTTCAAAATTTCTCAACACCAATTTCCCAAAGGGACAGTTTCAAAACAAGCTCTTCTTGTCACTCCTCTTCACAGATGCTGCTGAGTTTCAATGATTTTTCCTTCTGTTGTAGTGTGTAGAAACCTGCCCAGGTGCAGCACGGGACATTGCTGCTCCAGCCACTGTCAGGGGGTGAAGGATGAGGATGGCCTCCAAAAGGCAGAGCACCTTCTCAGTGTCATCCCAGCCTCTGCAGAGGAGCTCAAAGCCATTGGGCACCTCCAAATCTTTCTCCCCCTGCTCCAAACAGCAGCAAGGGGAAGTATTTGCAGCCAGATGCACAAACATTAGCTGATGGCCCCAGAACGTGGAAAACCCATGTCTCCCTTTAGTCCATGGATGCAGCTTCTGAGGCTCTGCAGAAAATTCAGCTGTGGGTCCATCTGCCCTCAGAAAACACCCTGGTTTCACCACGGTTTTGCTTGAAGGAGACAAGCAGAGGACACTGTAGAGATGGGAGAGGCTTTGGAGATTTCCTCCATGGGTACCAGCAGTTGCAGGATGTCCTGAAGGCCCCGAATGCCTCTAAAACACTTGTGATGGAAAGAACAAGTGAGCGAGTGGGTCTGACTGCCCATCTCTGCCAGCAGAGGCTGCGAGCGGAGCCCGTGGCACTGCTGGCACATGGAAAGTCCCAGCCAGCTGCCACAGGACGAGTACCAGGCTCTGACAGAAACTTCTCTCATCCCAGTTTTCCTCTGTGCTCAGCTCTGCTCCACTCCCCAGGCCAGGGAGGGTGCAGGAGAATGGCTTTTCCTCATGGAGCAGCATCCCTGGAGGGTGACGAAGCACAAAGCCCCAGTGTCTGCCCTGCGCTGCCGGCAGCTCCGGCTGTGGCACAGTGAAGAGTTTCCCTCCAGCACTGACGAGGTGGCAAAGGGTTTTGCAAATATTTTCCTGGAGCAGGAAGCACTGAGCCATCCCCAGCCACAGGCTCCATTTCCTTGTCCTCTCTGTCAGGTTCTCGTCGAGCTGCCATTCTGCCACATTGCAGGTCTGTCACAAAATGCTTCCCTTCACACATGCACAGGCACCTCCCCACTTCCCATGATTTCCAGATTTATTTCTGACTCCTAGAATATCCTGAGTTTGAAGGGACCCATAAGAATCATCGTGCCAAACAACGGCACAGGACACTCTCAAAAATCACACCACGTGCCTGAGAGCATTGTCCAAATGTTTCTTCAACTCTGTCAGGCTTGGTGTCATGATCAGCTTCCCTGGGGAGCCTTTTCCAGTGCTCAACCGCCCTCTGGGTGAAAACCTTTCCCTGATATCCAATCTAAACCTCCACTGAAAGTTTCTGAGGTGGGATAGAGCTCCCGCTCCCTCTTGACAGATCCCACCTTGCCTCCTCCCAGCACCACTGCCCTGCCACTAACTGCCATGTCCAGGAAAAGTCCTTCAGCTGCTTTCACTGCCCCTGGAAAGCAGGGGTTCATGCTCCGGTGGCATGCACAGGGTCTCAGGAGAGAGAGGTCTTTGGGAGGGGAAGGAGCTGTGCCCCAGTGTCCCCATACTCACAGCACTTTCCCTGGGCACTTGGGTCCCCAGCTGCACTTGTGGTACTCGGCCTTGACGTAGCTCTCGGCCCCGTCCTGCAGCGTGCACGTCACGTTGCGCTGCACCACGTAGGCACAGTAGCTCCTGGGGGAAACACAGCGAGACCCTGTCACCCTCTGCCCAGCTGACAGCAGTGCCTGCACTGCCACACGCTGCCGGGGAGGTCTGGGGGGCAGGAGCTGGAAGAAGCCCCCCAGCTTGGGCAGCTGATGGGGAGGGGCATCACAGCCACGTTGCAGGAGCATGGTTCCTGTCACAGTCACAGCATCACCCTGCTGGTGGTGTCACCAGAGCTGGGTTGTGCTTGGCACAGCATGGACTGTGTGGTGAGACTGTGTGAGGACAATCAGAATCCCAACAGCAGCAGCAGTTGTAGGAACAGCACCCCAGAAATGGCTCCAGCAGTGCCTGGCAGGGGTGGTCTGTCCTGCTGCAGTTCCTGGAGTGCTGCCAGCGCAGGGCCAAGCCAAAAGCCCTCAGCCCTTGCTGTGGGTGCTGTCACAGACCAGGCACAGAAAGGAGATGCAGCTCTGTAGGGCTGCAGCATCGTGGGTCCCTCCAGCATGGAGGCAGGGACACGGAGCAGATCTGTGATGGAGGCTGGAAACCCCTGCAGATGTCTGGGACAGCAGAGAGAGCCTCTTCCCTGCTGCCATCCTCCTGCAGCTGGGTGCCACAGGTACCAGCCAGCTCCAGCCACAGATCCTTCCCTGAGCCAAGCAGCAAATCCAGGCGGAGGAAGGCAGCGTGTGGGACGGATGCAGGACTGCTGGTAGGACAGATGGAGGCCAAGGCTGCTCCAGCTGAAGGCAGGGCTGCCGGCAGGAGCAGATGGACTTGGTCCACAGGGGCAGAGACAGCAGGGATGTGTGGTGAGGCAGGGATTAAGGACAGGGGGACGTGGCAGACGGCAGAGCGGGAGGAGAGGAGGGCACAGGCCCACGGAGCAGAGCCGAGCTGAGGCGGGAGGTCAGGGATGGAGCAGATGGGCCAGCGCACGCTGCAGGTGCAGGGAGGTGCTCAGTGAGGCGGGAGGACAAGGCTTCCCCTGTGCCAGCTGGGGGGCTTGGTGTGGAGGGGTTGGGAATGTACTTTGTCTTCACCTGTTTGCCATCAGGGCTCGTCCCTCCTTCATCGATCTTTCCCCACTCAGGGCGAGCCAAAGTCCTGCTGCTCTGGCCCCTGAGTGTGATGTGCTGGGGGCTGGGGGAGGGCTGTGCACACCCACCCTGTTCATGCACACTCAAACAGAGACACCACAGCCCTTCTTACCAAACCCTTCTGCTCCATCCCAACTGTCACACTCCCTTTCCTCTGCCTCCACCTGCCAGAGGTGTCTCAACATCATCCAGACCATCATGACAAGCCCGTGAGAGCTGGGCTGAGGCCCTGCAGCTCTTTTCTGTGCTCAGCCCTGAGGCTGCTCTCCACAAGCCGTGTGATGGCCATGCCAAGGAACTCCGACTGTGGCCAGGCAGCCGAGCCCCAGCTGCCTCCCAGTGCCCCTGTTCAGAGCAGGGTACTCGATCTCCAACAGCCCACCTGGGGCAGGAGCTCCCTCTGTGAGGCAGCAAGGTGTGACCATGCTCCCTCCAAGCCTCTCTCTGCTCCCTTCCAGCAGGGATCCCCTGGTCCCACACCCCCAGCACATCCCACTTGCTCCCCCCAGGAGCTGCACCAGCACATCACCAGCCCTCACCGAGGGCTCCCTCTGATCCCCCGGGGTGGGCACACACCTCCCAGCCGTGACTGGCACTTCCAGCCTGCCCAGAGCTGAGCGGCTCTGCCCTGGCAAGGGGCTGCCAGGTTCAGAGCACGAGCAGGGCCCTGTGCTGCTCCCTGCTCCTCCACAAGTCAGTCGTTCACCCGTGCACAGGACCACAGGAGAAGGAAGGGCAGCCACTTCTCTTAGCTGGAGGCAAAGGAGTTCATGTGTGCATGTGGAAACTTAGGATCACCGTCTATCCATAAATCCAGGAGCTGCTTACAAACACCACAATTAGCTCCAAGTTAGCTAGTAGCCAATGAAGGCAGACTAATTAACACTGCCTACCTGCGACTGCTCGGGTTAGCGTGGTTCTGGCTTGCTCTCCCTCTCAGAACCCCCTTCCCTTCTCACACACCTGTGGCAAGCAGTTTTATAGCTCCAGCCTGATGTTTTTAGAGTGAGCAGCTGGAAAATGTTACGGGTTTTTGAAAGCTCTCACTGGCACTGCCAGTATTGTTCGTCCCGAGTGTTACTTTATTCATTTCAGCTTGTTCATAACCCCACATCCTCCCTCTTTCAAAGGAGCCCGACAGAAACTGCTCCAGCAAACAAGCGGAGAGGGAAGCGACACCCCCCTCTCCGCCCCCAATGTAACAGCTCTTATGCAACTGAACGGAAAAAGTTTACAGTATGTGTAAAACCCACATTCTTCACATCCTGAGCCTTCCAGGTTTCTTGAAAACGTATTTTAACTCCAGTATATATGTATTTTACAAGCCTGGGTGAAAACCTTTCCCTGATTGATCCTGGAGTGCTGCCAGCGCACAAGAAATGATAAATCCACAAAAATAAAATTTGTTTTCACACGTAGGTCTGTGCACTGCCCTCCCCTCCCGGACATCACCCCTGCCCCCCGCGCCCATGTCACACAGAGCAGGTACATGCACCTACCCCAAGGCCACACACGGCCATCCCCATCCCCATCTCCTGCAGCCCCGTCCCTCACGGGACCATGGCACACATGTCCCCACCGCACGCAGCCCGTTCCCTCTCGGGAATACAACTCCCGGACCCTCCTCTGGATGGAGGGGGGCACCGAGACACACGGACACGGCTGCGCTGCCGCCAGCCCCTGCTCAGCACCTGGCACACGATATGGAGCAAGGGATGCCCGCGGCCGGTACCCAGGGACTCCAGCGCAGCCAGGGATGCCCGCAGGCGAGCCCTGGGGAAGGCACCCACGGTCGGCACCGGGGGTTGGGTCCCGCGGCATCCCGTCCCCCGGGGATGCTGCCCGGAGAGCCCAGAAGCGCGGCCGGTGCCCGGTGGCCGCGGTCTGTTCCCGGTAAGGGATGCCCGACGGAGACCCGGCCCGGTGCCCTCCGGAGGGGTTGCGCGGCCGCGGCCGGGGGTCGCTTACTTGTGCTTGCCCACGGGCTTGCCGGGGCCGAGCTGCGGGCTGGAGCCGGCCGTGTAGAGGCTGTACCTGCCGCCGTAGGGCAGGGGGGCGGCGGGGGGGTAGAAGGCGCCCTTGGCGTCGGCGAGGGCCAGCAGCGTCCCCAGGGAGAGGCAGGCGGGCAGCGCTCCGCCGGGGGGCCGCGGCCGC
>VZRO01007806.1:292238-330535 GCA_013397915.1 Daphoenositta chrysoptera | reverse complement strand
CGGAGCGCGCTGCCGACCCCGGCGGGGGCTGGAAGGGGCTCGTACCCCGTCCCCGCCCCGGGCCCCTCTTCGCCCCTTCTCCCGATGCCCCCTCCCTGCGCACCGGGCGTTTGCCCCCACGGGTAGCAGGTGCAGCGGGGTCTGGAGCCCTCTGGCTTCTGGTTCCCCCCAGTCCCCAGCTCTGCTCTGCTTCATCCCCGAGCACAGGCGAGAGAAAGGCTGAAGAGACCCTAACTCTGTCCCCGAGGACATCTGTGCTGCTGGAGATTGGCAGCTGTCAATCATACGGCTGGCACCAGCCTGGTGCATCGAGCATCTGCAAGCGAACCCAGCACCTGCAGGAAGGGGGAGAAGAAAGCGGTGCTCTTTTGGAGACCTCCTTAGATTTTGGCTTTGGATCCAGGCTCCTGGAGAGAGGGGGGAGCCCTTGCCTTTCCCTGCAGACCCCTGGATGTGCCATAGCCGAGCACATTTCATTTCTCGTGGCTCTAGAAGGGATGTCTGTGTCTCTTCACCGTGCTGCCCTGCAGAGATCCCCGCTGACCTGCACCCCAATGCCCTCACCCACAGCTGACCCACCGCAGGGTGCTGTGTCCTGAGCACCCTGCCCTGCCCTGCCAGCACTCCCAAGGCTCCTCACCATTAATCACAGCAGTTCAAGACCCCTTGTGTGAGCCGCAGCTGTTGGGTAGGGGGAGAAAGGACCCCCACCTGGTGCACTGGGCATTTTGGGAGGGGGCAACATCCCCGGTGCTACCCAGTGAAGATCGTCTTGAAGCCATGCAGAGGGGAAGCCATGCCAGGGAGCAGGAAATTTTGTGATATATGCAGACAGTTACACCCTTGGACATCCCACCAAAACATCACCAGGGGTTTGATGAGGCTCCTGTCTTGGCTGGCAGAAGCCAGCTTCAAGTCAGGGAAGCACCATGACAATGCTTCTCCAAAACTCTTGGAGGAAAACACGAGGTGGCTGAGAAAAGGTGGCTGGGTGAAATTCCAAATAAAGCAGTGAAACCTGCTGCTGGGGAAAGGAGGCATCAAGGCTTGGGCTGACAGTGAGACAGATGATAAGATACTGAGACAAACGGCCTTTTTCAGTTAAAATGAATCTTTGGCTCAGTCTGAAGTGAGTACGGAAACATTATCAGGAGAAGAAAAATCCATCAGAAGGCCGTGCTGGGAGAGGCAAGCTGGACAGACCAGGAGGGAAACCAAGAGGAGGAAGCCTGAGCAATGAAGCAGTGCATCCTCTCGGTTCAAGCTGCTGCAGGGTGTTGCTGAGCAGCCATGTGCCTGTCAGGCTGCACCCCAGAGGTGCTGCAGCGTGGTTTGTACGTGGTATATTTGGCAGCACATGAAGCAATCCTCATCCAGCTGGTGCATGGAATTGTTCTGCTCCGTTGGGATGCTGCAGGAGGGACGGTCCATAAGCAACTCTATAAAAACAAACAAAAGCCGACCGAGCCTGCCTGGTTTAATGCTGGATGCCAAAGTGGAGAATGAAGCTTGAGCACAGGCTTAATTTTTTTTCCCTGTGCGCAGGGAGTGTGAGCCAGTTCTAATAACAGCATGCTGCACGTGTGTGTCTGAGGCCTCCGGAAAAAAACATCTGGTGTTGCACGGTTTCAGAAAGAGCCTTTGGCCCCGGCCTTTGAGCCTGTGCTGTGCTGGATGGGTACAACAGGGCTGAGATAAAAGTGCTCCTTCATTCTCACCAGCTTGGCTGGGAAAGGGAAGGAGGTGGGAGCCACAGCTCTTGGGTGGGTGTGTCTGTCTGTCTGCCAGTCACTGCTGTCCAAACCCACCTTGGAAGCTCCAGATCCCTTTCTGTCAGATTTCAGAGTGAGGCAGGATCCTCAGAGAGACTGAATCTCATTTTTTTGTTCTATTGTCTAATTGTTTATGAAAAAAGACATCTGAATAGACAAGAGAGCGCCAAACTTAGGTCCCAACTGAGGAAATGGACTCATCATCAACTCTTTTATAAGACATCAAGGAATCCACACAGGAGAGAGCCATTATGAGTGCCCCAAACCATGGGAAAAACTCTCATGTGCCTCATTAGCCGTGAGCTAATCCAGCCATGAGACACAGAGCAGCAGGAAAGTGGGATTCGCTAAGTTGCCCTTCTCAGGGAGCAGCTCAGGTTGGACTCCTTGGTGCTCAGCTGTGCTGCTGCCAGTCCCCACCACACTGCAAGCCCTGGCCAGGCACAGGAGGGTGCCCATGGGGAGCCTGGCATGGCAGCCTGGCTTTGGAGGGGTCTCATGTGGAGAAAAAACAGGAGACTCCTTCCCACCAGGGCATCCTCCCAATGTGGGCATGTCCCAGGGCTGATGGAGAAGATGCCAAGCCTGGTCCCCCAGAGCTGTGAAGCACGTGCTGAGCACTGAGCTCTCCAGCAGAATGGAAGGGCTTTGCCACATTGAACTGCAGTTAAATGGCTCTGCAGAGCTGCTCGCTGGTCAGGGAGCACCAGCCCTTGGTGCTTCCCAGAGGAAAGATCAGCTTTCTCCCCTGGCTTCACCTGGAGAGTGAAGGGGATCAGATCAGAGCTGCTGCTGCTGCTCAAATCTGGATGCTGGGGAAACCCTGCCCTCAGGGGTGCCTAACCTGGAGGGCTGTGTCCATCAGTGATTCCATATGAGCACATCCTGCAATGGCTCTGCATGTGCCCAGGGAGCTTCTTTCTCCACTTGGACTGCCAGGAGCTGATTGTTTTGGTTCCACCTCTCCCCGCTGCACAGCTCTGCTCCAAGCCAGTCCAGGAATGGACAGGTAGAAGTTTTCCCCTACTAAGGATCCAGCAGAGGACATTATGCAGGACACGGGAGGCAGGAGCTGAGCAGGAGGAGATGAAAGCAAGAGCAGAGGCACGATGGGCAGCTACTCCCCTGCCCCAGCTCCTGGGGAGGGCCGGGGGAACCACCACGAGGTTAATTTCACGAGCGGCTGACACCAAACAGTGACCTGTTCTGCTTCCCATGCTTTTTAATTAACACTTGCATGGCCTCATCAGCTGAGTAATTGCCTCCCTTCATGGGTCAACAAGCCAGCAGCCCCTGACCTCCCGTTCCCATCTGGGTACGAGGTTTGGTGCCTGCACAGGGCTCTTGTACCACCAGAGCCTTCAGCAGGCAGCACAGTGACAGCAAAAGTGATAGCACAGTCCAGGAACTCTGCAACTCAGCTTGACCTTGGCCAGGACCAGCCCTGCCCACCCTAATGCTGAGCTTTAAATAGGTACCACTGGTAGAAAACCCCCTCCCATGCTGGGCAATAAGAGGGCAGTTGCTCTCTCTGTTGCCATGGGGTAGGAGCAGATTGCAGCAAGGGAAATTTAAGTTGAATATTAATAATAAAACAGTATCTGCTACTAAAAAGAATATAGCCCTGGAGGAGACTGTATTGAGCCATCTGGAGATTTTAAAGGAAAGGTTAGATAAAAAAAAAAAACTGTCAGGACCAATTTGGGGTAGGGAAATGGATTGGATGGCTTCCCAAGAGCTCTCCCAGCCTGCGTTTTTCCAAGTACAAATTCATTTCCCAAAGTGGCAAGGCAAGAGAGCAGCTCTATTTAGAGGCAGAGTTTCTCCCTAGTGATTCCCACTGGATCAAAGGCATTCCTTGGACTGGCACTCACAGAGGCCTTTTCTCTTGGCAGCGGGTCTGTGTCTGTGTGAGAGAGGGAGCCTTCTGGACCGCCTGCATTTCCCAGGTGCACATCCATCAGGACCCACTCAGGGCTCATTCTCCCATGTCATAAACCCTGGGAAGATCCCACAGCTATCCCACGCTGCCTCCCCAGCCCCAGGGAGGAATGGGGACACTGTGTTGCCCAAACTGTCAGGCAGGATGCATGTCCCAAACACCACAGCAGTGCAGTGGGACGCCAGTTCAAGGAGAACAGTGATAGTTCTGCAGGTGCTCCAGTTCCCAGCTAAAACTGAGCTCAAGGAAGTCCACCATGCTCATGGCTCAGCTGAAGGACTGGAAGTTCTTTCTAGCTCCCAGCACATGCTTTTGCCACATCCCTGCTCCGTGCTGGGCATGGACCACTTCTCCCATCAGTCTCAAGAGGAAGGGGATGCAGGTGTGCAGGCAGGAGGCATCCCTGGTGCTTCAGCAACCCAGGCAAGGTCACAACATCTGCCTGAAGTTGCCGAGGTTTTGCCCTGAACCAGCCCCTGGCCCCAGTCCCGGGTGTGATTGCAGTGTGTGTCCCCCAAACTATGGGATGGGGGCACCGGGGCTTGCCCAGCCCCTGGAGGAAGCTGTGGTGGGGGGCTGAGAACAAAATCCCTTTCTTCGTGGGAAAGTGTAGTGACTTGAAGTGGTCAGACAGCCTTATCTCTGGTTTCGAGAGCCACACGCTGATCATTTGTCAAGATTAGCGCGTGCGGTAGAAGGGATGGAGCAGTTCCAAATCCGTGCTCACATCTCTTCCCTGGGCTCACGGCCATTCATAAAAATGCCAGAGCAGCAGCGGCGGCGGCAGCACATACTGGGGTTGTGGTTTGGGGAGGACTCGGAGGGGTCAACCGCAGGTTATACAAGCTCTGAGCGGGGAAAAGAATACACAGGTTGCTTTATTTATATATCCATTAGAGTCCTTCCTTCAGGAAAATGTGCAGGGAGACTGGCAGCGGGAGATTTAGCAAGGATGAGGGGCAGGCAGGAGGTGATGTGCTTAAAAATCTTTTCCCAGCCATGCCAGGACTCCAAGGATGAGAGCATTAGCAGGCACCAGCTGTGGAGATGGAGCAGGAGCAGCTCCAGGATTCAGCAGCACCCAGGTCAGGGTGAAGAGGGTGAAGAGTGAGGAAAGGGGGAGGTGACACACTCCCAGTAAACCCCAGCATGTTGATGGTGGGGCACTGGGAGCCTGTGATGGTGGGGTGGCTGGCCCTGGGAGCCCCAAAGAGGAGCAGCCCTGGTCTCAGCTGATTCCTGTCAGATTGGGCTCAGCTGAGCAGGAGTCTGGGAATGCTGGGAATGGTGCCCAGGGCTAGGGAGGAGTAGGGGTTTTGTTTCCCATATCTAAGGTATGAGAGAAAAGGTTGCTCTGTGGGCAGGTAAAGATCTGGGACGGATCCCTAGGGCAAGAAAAAAGTTAGTCAGCTTCTGCCTACCTGAAAGAATATCCCTGAAGCCAAAGGAAAGTGGTAGGAGAGGTTTAAATGCCTTCAGAGTGAGGGCTTGAGGCTGTGTCAGGCAGAGCTGTGCTGGCAGGAGCAGGGCTGAAGCCATGTGCTGTGAGGGAAGGTACTGGTGCAGCTGGGGAGCTTTGGCAGGAGGGGTCCTTGCAAGGAGATTCCTGTCCATCCTGGCTTTGCTGGAGAGGGCTCTGGCAGCAGGTCACGGGCTTTTTCAGCCTGGCTGAGACCTTGGGCTCCCTGGTCCAATGCCCTCACACAGGATCAGCCATGAGATGAGGTGTCTGAGCTGCCCATCCCACGGATCTGGGAGAGGGGCTTGGTGCCAGCTCATCTCCAACAGCAACACATCCTACAGACTCTGCTGCCTGCAGTGCCTGAGGAGCCCTGGCTTTGGGGAATTGTGTGGCTTCAGGGCTCCTGTGTCAACGTCCTTCTCTAGCGACTGTCCCTGGTGCAAGAAACAATTTCACTGCTTTTGGTTTAAAGAAATGCCCCTGAACTGATTAGATGATCTTTAAGGTGCCTTCCAACCCAAACCAGCTGATCTGATTGATTGTTTCTCCACGGCTCAGCCTTTGCAGAGCTGTGCCTTCGGATTTTAGGAAGATCCGTATTCTTCCTTGCTGTATGTCCAGCTAAGGCACTTTCTGCCTTTCCTGGGAACAGGATGATGGCAGCAACCCAGCACCTGCTCAGTGACCTCACTGCTGCATACAGTGGAAGAAAAGCACCACAGGAGTGGAAAGAAAATACTTCTCCTTTGGGATGTGGGGAATATTGAAGGGCAATAATACAAACAGATTTCCTAGCTGATTTTTTGCCTTTTTTCCAGGCACCTGGTTCCTGCAGGCAAGGGAAGGACAGGGAGCCAGGTCTGCTGGGGTGACCACAGCAAGAGAGAGGGACATGAGGGACAGCTGTGGATATGGGTTTCCCTGTACGTGGTGGGCCCACAGGGGTGACAGCCAAGTGCAGAGGCTGCTGCAGGGCTCTGTGAAGACGCAGCCTGAGGGTTGTCCTCTCTCCCCCATCTCCTGTATTTTAGATACACAAGTCACATAGAACTTCCCTGGATTCAGCAACAGCCTGCTTGGATGAGGACTGTCGCAGTGCAAATGAGTGTTTCTGTGGTGAATAATGGAGAGCAGCCCACCTGGGATAAGTTATCCCGCACATCTCATTCTCTATTTTGTGCCTATTTTTGCCTAGCCATGGACATTTTGCCTGGAGATGGGGTCCTGGGACAGCAGGAAGTTTTCCCATACCTCAGGCCTGCTTTTTCTTGGCTGTGGTCATGACCTGCTTGTTCCAAGCCATGGGCAGCACGGCCCCCACGTGTCCCCAAGCACTGGGTGACTCTGGATATACCAAATGTGGGAACAGCTGGGCTGAAACCCTGCCATCACCCACATCACTTGGGGCAAGGGGATGAGTGGCAGTTATTTTTGGGTTCAAAGAGGGGCCTTTCATGTCCTGTTGCTGCCGCCAGCCCTGCCCCATCCTCTGAGGTGACTCCGCAGGCACGCGGGCGCGATGAGAACGGCCGTAAATAACAGGTGGTTATTTATGCACAGGGAGGAAAGCGTAACTGATACCAGCTTGGGCTCCTTCCAGACCTGCTTGGAGCTGGGACCTCGTGGCTGACACTTGGCTTCACCCGCTTCCCTTTGCAAGCAGCTGTTCCTGCAGGCCCTGCATCTGCGCCTGGCCTTCGGCAGCGTTTGCTAATCCTCCTCCTCACTGCACAGCAACGTGCGCCCGCCAAGCTCCCACTGACCCATCACCAACAAAAAAAAAAAAAAAAGAGGAGGAGGATGGGAATTTGATCTCTTCTGCAAGTGAAATAGCTTGGGTTCAGTCTTGGAGAATTTCCTGAACTCTCAAGGAATTTCCTGATCTTAGGAATCTGCCAAAATTTGGGGTCTGCCTCGGCTGGGCTGCGCACATTTCCAGAGCACACGCTGCGGTGCTGCGGTTGAGGTTTCCACCCCTGTCTTTGAGAGGGCACGCTCTCTCTGAACGGGTTAACTACACCAGAAAGGAAAGTCTCCCTCTGATAGGCTGCAGGAATACTGAGGGACTTATTCAACATCCTTTTATTTTGGGATCAATGGGATTTTTGGTCCTAAACTCCTGTCTTGCTTCCCCATGCCAAAACCCAGGTTTTTACTGCAGCCCTCATGAACATGGAAATGGGTGCAGTTGTAATACTTTGGGTTAGTGGCTCACTGGCAGACCTGGAATTAAAAGCATAACCTCAGTTTGACTAGTAACCCATATTTTTTACCAAAAAAAATTTAAAATAATGCCCTTGTAGCAGAAGGCAGCCTTTCTGCTTGTAGCTGGGGCTCGGTGTTCATGTGTTTATTGCACGTATTCCGAAAGCAAACAAGGTTCTGGGTGGGAAGAGCGCAGCCCCTACCCTCGGAACAAACTCAAATGAAATTCCTCAAGGTCTTTTTCCAAAAATTTATGCTGTCTGGATTGCAACCAGGTTGTTTTTGACCAGCTTTAATCTGTGAAATCAACACCGACTCAGGAAATGCTTAGATTGACTCTGAAGGAGGATTTGGCCAGAATTTTTCTCGTATTTATAAGGGCTAGTTGGAAGACATCAAAACCTCCCGGAGGGGACCTGTGCTGACCTCCCCATTTAACCAGTACAGTCCGGAGGGGTTTTATCATCCCTTAACTGTTGGGTTTGTCCCCAGGAGCTCAGCAGCCTCCTTGGGTCGTGCGTGGTGCTGAAATCTGGGACAGCTTTTCCACTGGCTTCAGAGGACTTTGGACCAGTATTCCTGTGAACCAGCAGTGCTGTTTTGGGAAAAACACCAGACCCTGCAGGCAACAGGTCAGAGCTGAACCCTTAGAAACACCATTGTCCTCCCAGCTCCAGCATGTACCAGCCCAAGCAGCTGCTCTCTGCCTCCCTGTTTGCTCTGGCATTGTGAGGTCTCCATCTCCCGGGTTTGGGTTGAGCAGAGCCTGGTCCAGAAGAGCCCACGGCATCCCCCATATCCCCCCATGCCTCCTGTCCCTCCTTCCCCATGCAATTGCAACCGTGTCCCCCTTGAGAGAGGGAGGAAAAGGAAACCCAGCGTGAGCACATGTGGCAGGCAGGGGGAAATGGCTGCTGCAAAGTAAGCAGTGCCTTTAAAGAAGTGTTTGTCTGGGGTTTGTTTAGTTATCCTCTAGGTAATTTTACAGCTGAGGAGGCTGGGCCATTCAGGCAATGGCCAAAACAATATCCCCACTGTGTGAGCAGCTCTCATGGCTCGGCACGGCTCGGTGGTGCTGGGGGAGAGAGGGAGGACGGCAAAGAGAAGTTTCTTTTACCGGCCCTAGCCAGAAAACGCCACGGAGGATGTCCTGTAATTAAGACATCACTCCGAACGATCAAGTCACTCGGCTGTCAGGTTGAATAAACCTCTGGGCTCAGGCTGGGTGTGAGAGGGGGAGGAAGGGAAAAAGCCCAGTCCCATCGTTTTGATCTGAGCTGTGGCTCCAGGTTCTGGGCACGGTGGGATGCTCCCTGTGGAGGAGGGTGATGGGATGAGGACTAAGGTCCCTTATTCCCCTGGGCAGTGTGGAGTTGGAGGCAAGCCTGCCCTGGCTGTGCCCATCTCTGCCCCCAGGCCCTGGGAACCTGCAGCTCCAGCCTGTCAGACAAGGGAGCTGGGGCTCCGGAATGCCGACTCACCCTGGTGGAGATGTGCGTGCCAGGGCAATCCTGCCCCATCCCACCGAGGCACCGTGTGTCCCATCGGATCCCATTGCATCCCCAGTGCAATCCCCAGGAAAAGCTCCCCTTCCCAAGGCCTTGTGCAGCCCACGTTGGAAACGTGGGGGCTCGAGTCTGTGAGCACTACGTGCAAATAGCTCACTTCAGCTCCCCGAGCTGTTCCCAAGAGCCCGAGCACTCGCTGCTGGCAGCCAGCTTGCAGGAGGATACTGATATTTCATGCAGACATGGCAAGAAACCAGCTCTGTTTCCCATTCACAAGGGGTGGCTCCAAAACAACACAGAGATCTGTCACAGCATATATGCGGCATCTGTGCAAATTGGCCTGACTGCCTAAATAATTCCGTATATATTTATAAACTGTGAGATGTAACGTTTTTTCCTGTTTACTTTTCGGTTGAATTCCTTGCTCATGGAAATGAGAGCTGCAGCGCGGCGGCTAGACATAACCATTGTATGGGGAAGACACTGTACAAACTGTCCTAGAAAATTCTGCCAAAATGCCAGGCCATATCAGCCCTGATCTGCAGCCCCTCGCCCCTTCCCACACGTTCCCCCCTGTTCTCCTGCTGCGCCCGTGCGTGGAGCTGAACCCAGCCCAGAGCTCTCTACCAAGGGGGGTGTTTGCCCAAATATCAGCTGGGAGAGAGACTGGTTTGGACCCACAGCAAGGAAGGTGGAAAAGAGGGAGAAAAGGGTGGGGAAGTTTTCCAGCCTGCCAGGATTGCTGTGAATCTGAGCTGGGCAAATCATCCATGGATGAAATCAGAAGAGGCCTCTGCCCCACCAGCCACGGGTGGGATGTTCTCTCCCACGTGCTGCTGAGCATTGTGGGGCTGGCAGCATCCCGTGCTGGCACTGATGGAGGTTGGCAGTGTGAGCCCCTTTGTGGCAGGGCTGGGACAGCAGCACATCACTGTCCCCACCAGGATCTCCCACGGCTGATCTCAGTGTTCAGCGTTTGCTGAGCATCTCTGGGGTGTTGCTGAATTGCTGTGCCCAGAAGAGTAAGGTCAGCCAAGGGGGGGCAGGTCCCTGGCTCTGCTCCTTGGTCTGTTTTTGTGGCCAAGAACATGGGATGGTGCCCTGGTTACGTGGGAACTGCAGTGCTGATAGCAGATGCAGCCCTTGCACTCTTATGTGGGTTTGGGATTGAGGTGTCCAGGGCATTTGTGCCTCTGGAATTTGAGGGATAGGTGCAAAATGACTGCTTTAAGGAGCTCACAAGGCTTCTGCATCAGCCAGCAAGGGAGTCAATGCAGGCACAGCTCCTTTGGCCAAGTGTCGCAGCCCCGTGAAGGGCCAGGACCTGCTGGAGCGAGGGATAACACATCTGCTGGGGAAAGAAGGGAAAGGAAAGGGAGAAAAGATTTTAAACATTGAAAGTGAAATGTAAACTCCATTTAATGGCTGCCTGGAGGCCACATGTGAGGCTGTCAGCTGTGCAGGGCGGCCCTGGGAGGGTGGCAAGAGGGGCCCGAGGTACTAAATCCCTCAAAGGGGCTAAACCTTCTTCATGTACCTCGAGGGCTGGGCTGGCACATCCCAGCCTGTCCGGATCATCCAGGTCCAGCACGGCCAAGGTGAGGTAAGGAAGGAGGAGCCTCTGGGTCCCTCAGGTCCCCCATCCCCCTGCACCCAGCTCCCCTCTCATGGGCACTCAGGCCCTCAGGAGCACTCACTGCTGAGTCCTGGCTGTTGCTCAACATCCCCTGCAAAGCAGGAGAGGGCAAAACAGCCACTTCCATGGCTGACAGACAGCAAGGATGGAGCAGGGCAATGGGAGCTCCTGGGGCTCTGGGTGTTTGCACTTGCATCACCCTGGTCGCTCCCCAGCTCAAATCCGTGTCACCTGCTGGTGGCATCTTCGCTTTCAACTCTATTTATACCATCAATTCAATTTAGAACTTATTTAGCAGTGACCACAGCTATTGTGTCATATTTATTTATGGCCCTTCACACTTGCTTCTGTTCACTCTGTCGGTTATTTCAGGCACATTTCTTGTTACATAAAGGTCTGGGAACAGCTGTGCTGGAGCAGATCAAAGTGCGGGGGGAGCCCCACGTCGCCTCTCAAATCTGAGCCAGCGACAGGCACTGGGAAAGGAGGAATGAAGTAAGTGTGCAGGGATGCTCCTGGCAGTGAAAGGGTGAGGCACACCTCCGGGTCAGCCCCCTGCAGCCCCCCGGGACCTCCCTGAACCGCTCTAATCTCTTTTGCAATGCGGTTATACTTCTGACCTCCCCACTGCCCCACATCTCATGGTGCCCCGGGTGAAAGGGGACTGTGACCACGGCATGCATTCCCCTGGGGCCATGGGGACCAGCTGGTGGTGGCAGGGATCCCCTGTGAGCAAGGGGGATAGTAACAATTATAGAGAGTAACTGCTGAATTCCTAGAAATGCCTTAGAATCAGGGATTTCTGTGCTTGCACATGGCTCAGGGAGCAGGGGGGAGCATGGTGGCCTCCCAGCCTCTGCCCTTTGTGGGGGGACGATGTGGGATGGCCAAAGGCGTTGGAAGGTTCTCTGCCCCAGAGGCCTGAACTGAGGCTGTGGATGAGCTCCCACAAGAGTGATGGGATGCAGAGACGGTCCTGGCTCCTGCCCAGCAAGGGGTGCTTTGCTCAGAGCCCTAAGGCAAGCAGGTCATGGGGTGGGGAGAGCAGCTGTGCCTGCAGGAGGGTAAATGGAGCTCCTGGGATGGACCTGGGCTTGTGAAGAATCACCATTAAAGCAAGTGTCCATGGAAAGCCTGACTTCTGGACACAGTTGTTTCATACAATGACAAAGACCATCAAAACGAGGGGAGACAGGCAGAAAGGAAAGCATAATTGGATGTTTTGGTAATCCTTTTCTGAAGGAGACTCAATGGCTCGTCCGACCGGAACGGGGTAAAGGCTCATCCTCCCGGAGCAGCTCTGCGGGAGGGCTGGGAAAGCCCCTGCCCCATCGAGTGGGGGCAGGAGCAGCGTCTCCTCGGGCACGGCCAGCAGTGCCAGTCAGGGCATCCCCCTCTTGCCATCCCCTCGGGCACGGCCAGCAGTGCCAGTCCGGGCATCCCCCTCCTGCCCTCCCCTCGGGCACGGCCAGCAGTGCCAGTCCGGGCATCCCCCTCCTGCCCTCCCCTCGGGCACGGCCAGCAGTGCCAGTCCGGGCATCCCCCTCCTGCCCTCTCCCTGGCAAAGGGCAGCGGGTCCGGGTGGGTGAGGAATGGGCGCAGCAGCTCCTGGGCAGGAGCGGGGATGGTGGGGCTGTCCCACGGCTGCTGCAGCTGCTGCCCATGGCACACCATCACCAGGGCTGTCCCCTTTAGACAAATCACAAGCCTTGAGCTTCACTTACGGGTCATGGCCAGGCTGAGGTGTCCCTACACCTCCCTTGGGTGCCACGTGCCCCCACCTCGACTCAGAACCTCGTCCCTGCTCAGGGTGATGTGGCTGATAGAGTCCAAATGCTTTGCTGCAGGACTGAAACCTCGTTTTTCTGTGCTTTACCAGCCTGGCCAGGTGTTACCCTGAGGGAGAAGGGCCTGAAGAGTGCAAGTGGGGACAGCACGGGGTGCAAGGCACTGCTGGCTGCTGGCTGGGCCTGGAGGGGAGGCAGGACGGTGGCAGAGGCAGGTTCTGGTGCTCTCCCGAGCTGCCTGGGTTTCAATCAGGGTTTCAATCGATGTGGAGAAACCCGCGGCAAAGTCAGTCCCTCTCCCCCTACTCTCCCGTGAAACTGGATCTATTTCCTGGGATTACATGCAGCACCTTAAAGAAAATATTTACAGAATTTATATTCACATCCCGTTCGCCCTCTTCTCAGGGGGCTCTCCCGTGCCCTCCCTCCCTCCAGCTCGCACTTCATCTCCCCCGCGCCTCCTCCCGCTCGCCTTCCCCCCGTCCTGCCACAATACCCGCCTTTGTGAGAGGAACAATGTTTACTCTCCATCGAGGATGGGGGGATTGGAAATGAAAAGGGCTGCCTCCCCCTCGCCCCGGCCCCGGGCTGCACTCGGTGGCGGGAGAAGGAGGAATTCCTGCAGGAATGCCGATGGCGACGGCCGGCGAGAAGACAGCCCAGACGAGGGGATAAATATTCATGTTGGAGGAGACAGGGAGCAAAGAAAGAGAAAGAAGGGCTTGGGGACCGGTCTAATCCAGGGTCCCTCGTTTTTCTCTGTGGCTTAAGGGTGTGTTGGAAATTCCCCGCTGGGTTTACAGGTCCGTGATGCAGAACGGGTGCAGCTCTCCCTTGGCCTAAAGCAGGAGATGAAAGGCATGTCTGGGTCGGGGAGGGCTGTGCAGCAGCCCCAGGAGCGGACAAGGGGCTCTGGGGCTCGGAGGCGAGGGCTGCGGGAGCCAGCATGTGGCTGCAATTACGGGGATGCTTGCGAGGATGGTGCGCGGAGCATTGGAAATGCATCGCTTTCCCTCCCCGCCCTTCCCTGCCGCTGGCTGCCTTTCCCCGCCAGGAGCCAAGATTTCTCCTGCTGCTCCTTGCTGGGAAACCATCCAGTTGGAAGAGGGGAGCGCTGGAGGGAGAGCGGCCCCGCAGCTGCGGTGGGTGATGGGCATGGGGACCCCAGCCCGGGCACCCCGAGGAGGGGTGGCCGGTCTTTAACTTAGTCAAAAATACAACCTTTTTCTTTTTCTCTCAAGGTGCAAACACTGAAAGCTGGAGAAGCTTATATTATGGGATGGCTCTGCCACCCTCAGTGCCCTCTGCCGTCCAGCACCAGCAGCCCTCGCTTCCAGGGCTGGGTGGCAGCTGGAGTCAGGCACTGCTGCTCTTTCCCACTGCAGCCCTGGCCCTCCGCCAGCTCTCCCAAGCCTTTCCCCATGTGAAAAGGGGGCTGGCCAGAGCCCACAGAGCTTGCAAGGGCATTTCAGGGACCCCAATGCCTGTGGGAGGCCTGGTGGGGCAGGAAGGACATGTGGGGTTGGCACTGATGCAACAACGATGGGCTTTGGAGCCAGCCCTAGTCAGAAGGCCAGGAGCCATGTCCAGAGGTGAATATGGAGCTTCACACAAGCCTCTTTGTGTTTCCTGAAAAACCCGGTGTCTAAATATAGCAAGTACTTGGGCATTTTACTCAGGGAAGGGAAAACAGCTCCAGTGCCAAGAGAGATCCTCTTCTGTTTGCACAGTGTGAGGGCTGCCTGTCCTCTGCCTGCACCCACCGAGGGGGGTCTGTGCTGACAGGGGCTGGCTCACCCCGAGCTCTGCCTGTCCCTCGGGAAGCTCATCCAGCAAGCCTGGGTGATGCCAGAAATCCTGCACTGTGCTTTGGGCATCGAGTCCAGCTGATGCATGAGCACGCTGAAAGGCTCTGCTCTCTCCTGGAAGCAGCACAGCTCTCTTCCCAGTTTGTTCCAAGAAAAGGAAAATAATATTTGCTGTTTAATTCAGGGCTGAGGCAGGAAATCATCGTTCCCTGGGCCTCCTCTCCTCACTGATCAGCACAGTCTGGTTGGGTACCACATCCTCTTGTCCCCAGCAAGAGAGAAGCCTTAGGAAGAGGCATTCATTGGGATATTCCATTCCCTTAAATACTCTCACCGGTCTCCAAAGAGAAGATTTTGGTATGAGGACCTGTACCCCAGTCCGTCTGTGTCACAGGCAAGAGCCCCAGCAGCTCTCTGAGCACTGTTTATTTTCTGCCTGACAAGTGGGAGGATGCAGTTATCCATCTTCTCCCTGATTCCCAACCTGATAGGTGCAATGGGAACACTCAACCCACCCAAAAATGTTTTCTGCACCTTATTTCCAGATGCTATGCTAGAGGAAAAGCAGACTGTGCTGTTTATGGTTTATTGGATTTAACCCTGCTGTCCAGGGCCCTCGCCCATCCTCAGGCTGTTGGAGCAGCCCGGCACCCCCGCAGGAATCCATCCGTGCTGCAGCTTGTGCTCATCCCCTCTGCATCTGGCTGTGCCTCTGCTGTGGAGGGGATGGCAGGTCCCTCCCGGCTCATCACTCCCTGTCACCACCGGGGGCTGTGGGTGGTCTGGGCAACCCACCTTTGCCCCGGCCTTTGCTCCCCAAATCAAGGAAAACAAAAGTGTGGCACCGCAGGGGCTCTGTGCTGGCAGGGCTCTCCGCCTCACTGCCTTCCCAGCTGCTCTTCCCCCGTGCTCTCCTTCCAGGCAGGATGCTGGAGAGGCATCTCCGTGCCATCGCACCTGGGCACACCCCTGGGGCGATGGGTGACGGCAGAGAACAGCGAGAACAGCGCTCTGCCCCGAGCCAAAACACCTCCGAGCACCTGGAGCGGCTGCAGCATCCCCAGGCTGTGCAGGACCCGCCGGCGAGCCCACGGCTCGGGGAGGCTCAGGGAGGTTTTGGCTCCCTCGGAACTGTTCTCCTGTTGTTCCCAGCGGTGCAGAGCTGCAGCTCCCGACGGCTCAGCAGCACCGCGGGGCGATAACAGCGAGTGGGGATGGAGACAGCCCGGGAAACGCCGTGTCTGACTGCGAGCGAGCATCGTCCCGGCGGGGTGGGAGGCCAGGACCTCCGTGCTGCTCCAGGAGCAGCGCTTGGCTCACGCAGATGGCCCAGCACCAGCTCCTGCTCTCCCCGGGCTGCCAGGCTGGAGCAGTGTGAGGCTCTGCGAATGTCACCTGCCACAGGAGGGCCACCATGGTCACCCCCAAAAGCTGCCGGGATCAGGTTTTGCATCTGATTGCTCGCACAGGGAAAAGGTGTCCCAGAATGTGTGCAGAACAGTTGGGCTCCTCTCCCTGAGTCTACTGGAGGAGGCTTTAATGGAGAGCAGGAGTGAGTTAAAGGGTGGAAAGAGGCCCTGGATTTCTCTGGGAACGCAGAGAGGATTAAAAGCTCTGGTCCCTATATTGCTTTTTCTATTTCCTTTCTCCTTTTTTTTTTTATTTTTTCCTTACGGTATTATTTGATGGTTAGAGGAAAAAAATCTGGAAACATAACTGCATAAATTGCTGTTATTTCCGGCTATCCCTGCAGAGCCTGGCTTTCTCCTCTCCAGATGGACTGGCTTAGAGAGCCTCCAGCTCCAGCAAGGCTCCGGGGGCCCAAAGCTGCCCTCTTTTCATTTGCCATCTTGAATTTTGCTCCCACCACCTGTGCTGGCAGCAGGAAGTGATCCTGCTCCCTGAGCCAGGTAACAGAGGCAGCTGGGCTCCACGGGCCCCTGAGCCTGGCTGGGAGCACTGGGAAACTGCTGCCAGCACTTTGGTGTGTGTCCCTGCTCCCCTTTGCAAAGACCAAACCTCCTCAAGGTCTGCTTTCCCCTCACCATGGATCAGTAGGGGTGTTTGGGCCAGTTTATCCTTCCCCAGGGACAGTGTTCCTCCTTGTGGATGTGAGGCAGGGCCTGGTCTCTCCTCAGCAAGAAGCAATAGGACAAGAGAAAATGACCTCAACTTGTGCCAGGGGAGGTTTAGATTGGAGATTAGGAAAAATTTCTTCATGTAAAGGTTTGTTCAGCCCTGGCACAGCTGCCCAGGGCAGCGGTGGGGTCACCATCCCTGGAGGGATTTAGAAGACGTGTAGATGTGGCACTTGGGGACATGGGTTAATGGTGTCTATTGGTCGTCCTGCAGGTTTTTCCAACAGGAATGATTCCGTGTCTCCATGATGCTCTGGGGACCAGCAGGCAGGGCAGGCACAGCGTCAGGATGGGAGAGGAAGGATCCTCTGGCAGTGACCTGGTGATCAGTGTCCAGCAGGAAGGAGGAGACCTGCCAGTCATTCCCAGTAATCCCACAGCTCCCTGCCTGACTGAAGAGCAGCCCCAGCCCCAAGGTGACCTGTCCCTCACCACAGAGAGCTGCTCCACAGCCCTGCTCTCCTGGCTGCTGCCCCATGGCCAGCAGAGCACACAGAAATTCCTCAAGTGCAGGAGCCCCTATGTGTTCAGCCTCATATGTGCAGAAAAATATGTATATGTTCCATATGCACAAGAAAAAGGCCTTGAAAACTGGGAGGATGCAATGATCAATAAATTATAGCTTGGATAATATTTTCCACCATCACCAAATAAATCAGATCTTATTTTTCCCCTATGTCCACAGATTTAATGGCAGCAACAGTGCCCTTGGTGGTCGTAAAACTCCATCCTCCTCCTGAAGGGCCTCCCAAACAATTTGTCATATGGCTTTTGCTTGTTTGCTTTAAAATTAGCTGGTACAGACATTTAATAGCCCAGGAGCTAAGAAATCCATCAACATATCCCTGCTTCCAGCTATCTCTGTGTGCACTCGGAGCCTGCACCGCAGCATGGTGGGGGAAGGAGGGATGGGGAGGGAGCAAGCTGTGGAGTCAAGGATCATGGGGGATATTTTTCATCTGAGCTTTAAGATCACCTTTCCTGTTTCCACTTCTTTCTTTCTTCCCATCTTTGCTTTCCCCCCTACGGTCACATCACCTCTCCAGCTGCCATGAGCAATACTCTCCTTCCAGCCGAAGTGAGCAAGTCAGGAGCTGACCCTTTCTCATAGGTGTAAACACTGCCTTGTTAAAAGGGGATAATTACCGGGGTCTAGTTAACCCTGGTGTAAAATCAAAGTGAATAGAGCCCTGCTGAGACTTCCAGCCATGTGGACCATGACGCCTGGGCTCTGGGGTAAACAGCCAAGGCTTCACTGCTTGTCAGCTCGGTGCATTCAGTGGAAAGTTGACTTCTCCCTGAAAGAGAAACGCTGTCTTTTGGGCTGATTTATACCCCCCAGACACAGGACCAGCTGAGGGGTGAGTCCTTTACCCATTGGAGAGCCTTGCCAGGAGTTTCCTGGGTGCCCTGTTGGGAATGAGCAGGGGTTGAGCTGCAGGTTAAGCTGTGTGTCACTGGACAGACAGACAGTAACCACTGCAGGGACTTGATGAGTATTTTCAGCCCCGGTGCCCCTGCACCCTGTGGCAGTCCCTGGGGTCCCAGGAGAGGCAAACCCAGGGCTGCACACAGCAGCTGGGAGGGTGCCATTCTCCCTGTTTCTTGGAGGAGCTTGTGTATCCCCATCACAGGGAGGTTCCTTTGGAGCTGGAGGCCTCCCGTGGAAGCTGAGGGGCTGATGGGGCATTTCTGGCATCTGCTGTCCCAGTGCTGCCCTGACCTGCATCCCCACAGTGCCCTGCTTCCCCGGATCACGGGCAAAGGACGGCAGCAAAGAAGCTCCAGAACTTTTCTCAGGTGCCAGGAAGGTGTGGACAGGAGGTAGGAGTGGAGGCCAGCCCTTTCCCAGGGATCCTTCCCAGGGGAGCCCACTCTTGCCTCCACGAATGGAGGAGCTGCTGCCCAGGCATGCCCAGCTGGGTGGGGAACAGGGGCAGCGTCCCCAGGAGGGATGTCCTGGACAAGCCACAGAGCAGCCAGTCCTGCCTGCCCCATGCCAGAACACCCGAGGGCCGTTCCCAGGCCAGCAGGCAGGAGCAGACGCCCGTCAGGCTCCTCCAGCCATATTGAGAGCGAAGCCAACTCCCTCATGTTATTTTTTCCTATTTGACCAGTGGGGCCAGTCATAGACAGCTCCAGTAATTCAACCTGAAAAGCCAAGAATCCTATTTCTGCCTCTCTGCTCGCTCTCCAAGCTCTGCCCGTGGCCTCAGAGCGAGATAAACCATCTGTGGGTGAGTCTGGGCTGGGAGCAAGGCCCACGGGCTTGGGGCTGGCTGCAGAGAGAGGGGCTCTGCAGGCACCGAGCTGAAGGCATTTTGATTGCTTCCAGGATTACTACCCAGCATGTTTATTCCTCCAGCGAGGAGGACTTCATAACTCAGGGACTCCTGACAATGTATATATATTGAAATCTTATAAGAGTAATGACCATATCCAATGATATTTTGTTCTCATCTTGCCAATATAAACAACTCGCTGGACTTACCGAATTGCATTGGGTCATCCTGAATAATTAGGCTCGCATGTTCCATTTATTACCTTGAAAATCCTTTCTCATTGTATTATATATATATATGTATCTAAATGTAATATGTTCAAATGAAAACCAGACACAGCTGCGAAGGAATTTGAAATATGAGGCTGAGAGTACAAGAAGCGGCAAAAAGGTCCTCTGCTAATAGGAAAAGCCAAATCGTCCGGGGCTGAGGAAATCAGGGAAGGTCAGGTGTGAGCTGTGCACGGGGCTGGGCTCCGGCTGCATCTCTGCAGACAGTCTCATGTTCAAGGAATTCCAGTAAGTAACTGGTGAGGCTGCCCACGCTGGCAGGATGTGGGGGGATCCTGGTGTCTGGATCGGCTTTGATGTCCCCGTCAGTGCCGAGGTCTCTTTGCATGGCTGCAGACATTCGGTGGGGTCAGACAGTGTGACTCCAGAGAGCATCTCCAGACCTTCTCAAAAACCTCTGCTCGGGATCCAGAAAGTCTCCCACAGCATCAGCAGGCGAGAAACTGTCAGCACCTTGAAAAAACGAATCCACAGCAGGGTGAGGCAGGAGTCCTGGCTGCCCCTGGTCTGGGGGTGAGGGGCAAGTCTGGAATGAACCCAGCCAGCCTTACCAGCAGAAAATATAAAAGCCTTCCTTGGAGCCATGATGGATTCGTGGTGGGGTTTTGGAGAAAAACAGTGGCCCCTGTATTTCATTGATAATGCCCTGTAGAGCATGAACAAGGCAGAGAATTAACCCTCAGGATCTGGAGCTGGACACAATCTTTGCCAAAACTCCCTCTCCCCCTCCCTGAAATGTGGCAGGGAGGTGAGCATCTCCGCAGGGATTTCCAGCCCCAGCCTGCTGGGATGCAGTTCATCACTGCTTGTCTGCTCAGGAGAGGCAAAATGACATGGTCCTGCACTGCAAAACACACCTTTCACAGCCTTGCTTTCGCTATTCTTCCTTTTTAGAGAACATTCCTTGGCAAAATTAGGAGGAAATGGATCTCACAGATGCAAAGGAGTTGCATGGCTGGAGTGGTGCATACCAAGACAAACTCAGGGCTGGGAAACCCTCTCTGGACACTCCACACCTCACCTTGGCTTGCTGATGCCTGCAGCACTTGTGGCTGTTGGCCTTCATGGCAGATTCGTGGCTGGTTTGGTTTGCTTCCTCAGTTGGGACAAGGAGGAGAAATCTGAGGGTGGAGCAGACAAATCCCACCCCTGGAAGTGTTCAAGTTCAGGTCCAATGGGGTTTGGGCAACTTGTTCTAGTGGAAGGTGTCCCTGCCCATGGCAGCAGGGTTGGATAGATGGTCTTTAAGGTCCCTCCCAACCCAAACCCTTCTGTGATGCCGTGATTCTATGAAATACAACTTGTGCCAGCCCCTGTGCCTTCGCCATCTTCCTCTGTGAATATTGCCATAGAAATCCCCAAAATGGGGGTGAGGCAGGAAAATCTGACCCATGTTCTGCTTGATTAAAACTCTGCTTTCAGATCAAGAGCAAGGGGAGAGCCACAGTGCCTGTGCCATGGGGAAGGTGTCCTGGAGCCAGACATCACCCAAGCCAGCTGAAGCCAGGGAGAGCCAGCACTTGGCCACAGCAAGGATCCTGGTGGGACAGAGCTGGCAGCAGGACAGCAGGAGCACCCAGCAAGGATATTTCAGGTCAGCAGGGAGCTGCAGGAGGATCAGCGTGTGGGAAGCTGGAGCAGCCCTGCCGGCTCTCCCCATGGTTCTGGCCAGCACTGCTGAGTGCTTCACTTGCATGAGCACCGAGAGTAAAAACAAAATGACATTCATTAGATGTTTTAAGGAGTGTTCAGGCATGTAATCCTCCTGGAATGAGGCAGCCATAACAAGTTACTGTAGTTATTGATGGTCATGTCAGTTAGCCTTTTCCAAGGATTAATCCCCATCCCTACAGGATGTTTTTATCTCCGTTTTCTCCCAGTGTTGCAGCATGCAAAGCTGACTGGGCTGACCAGTGTGGCTTCCGAATCTGGGGGTGGGAGGTAAACTCCCACTTAGATCCTAAATATTTTACAGTTTGGAAGAGCACAGCATTTAGAGGCTTTGCTGGGGCAGAGCTGCAGCGTGTCCAGGTTTCACCATGGAGAGTCTGAGTTTAAAAGTCCCTGTCACAGGAGTCTGGTGTGCAAAATGATAACCCCAAGGCAGTTTGCAGCCTCCAGGAAGGACACTGCCCCAAGAGGGGTCTTGCTTTGACTACCACTGCTGTTAGAGGTTCATCTAAGGCATCATCCAGAGAGACAAAGGCAGATTTCCTCATATCCAAGAGGACTGCAAACAAGGTTGTACCATTAAATAAAACACCTGAAAATAATCATTTGTTTGCTTTGCTCTGAGTAAAACGGGGATCTGGGTGTGTAACTGGACCATTGCTGAGCTCAGCATGGGAAGAGCACAGCATGAGAGTGGCCCAAGCAGCAAGTGCCAGAATTTTCCCAAAATTGAGGGTGCCTTGAAGAGCCGTTGAGTCTGGGCAGTCTCAGAGGCTGAGGCCCACATGTGCAGGGGGTGACATCCCAGCCACAAGTCCAGCAGTGGCACACAACAGCTGAGGACCTGAGGACAGCCAGTGCTATCCCAAAATCCACCCAGGCCAGGGAGCAGAAGCAGAGCAGAGGGAAATGTCAATCTGCTCACATGCAGGAGGAAGATCCTGGCGTGCTTGGCTTGAAGGGTGCAAACAAGTCCAGGATCTTCAGCTGCTCTTTGGAGCATCCCCAGGGAGCTTGGCCCTGGCCCAGAAAGAGCTCTGTGGCTGTGGCCAGAGGCGGGGTCCCATGGTGGGGGTGTACAGTGCTCACAGAGCCAGCCTGTGTCTGTCCCTGGATGATTTCTTGCTAAACCTGGCAGATCTTGGTGTGCAGCTGACTTGTTAATTGGGAACGAGTGACTCCAGGAGGTCCTGACCTCCAGCGTTTGTCAGACCCTGCAAATGCTGTGGAGCAGTGACTGCTCAGGGAGGAGGGGCTGCCTCTTCTCTGCCCACTGGCCAGTGCACCCAGGGCCAGGATTTGTGCTCCTTGGCAGTGCCAGCAGAGCCATACTTTCAGGATTTGGCACCTTGCCCCAGGCTTTTGCATTGGCACTCCTTAGGTCACCCCTCCTGCTACATGGGATGGTCCCAGAGCTCATTTTCACTGCAACCCCAATGCTGGCAGTCTGGAGTCTGAAAAAGGCTTTTGGGAGAGCCAAAATCCCCCCAAATATCTCAAATGCCCAGCTGCCTTTCCTTTGGGAGCACAGATTTGCCCCGATCTCTTTTGCATCTATGCACATCACTTTCCTGGTGCCTGCAGGGACACAGAGGTGTTTCTTGGCCTCCTGATGCTCAGATCCCTGCCTGCCTGGAGAAGCAGCAGCAGATGGATGCAGGGTCTCACTGTCCCTCTCTGGTCCCTGTTCGTGTCCCATCAGTGGCTCAGTGACTTTGAGACCCAAGCATTCCTTGAAATTACTGTCCCAACAGCAAGGAACAGTAAGAGACAATCATCAGCTCCAACAGGAAAACTGCCCACTCATTACAGCAGCTCCCACGGCGTGTGTTAGAACCACGGCTGGAAAAATGCAGCAGAGCAGAGGAATTAGCATTAACCAAGCCTAATCCCCCAAGGGAACAGCCCCTATGTGTGGCACGGGGTGTGCTGCATCCCAGACAGGCTGGAGGCTCCTGGGCAGCCCCTGGCCGAGGGGACCCTGGTGACCTCCCACTGTTTTCCCTGAGAGCAGTGACCTCTGATATGCGCTCTGCTTTTCCCCTCCTCCTCGGCACCTTTGGCACACCTGCCCCTGCCTGCTTTCCAGAGGTTTCCCAGCAGCTGATTAACCTCCCTGCTGAACACCAGGACGAGTCAAACTGGGTTTGATTGGGCGTGTGGGGAGCTCCTTCGTTAGCCAGCCCACCGGGAGCCCACCAGGATGGAGGAGCCCCAGCTCTGGGAGTGTAGCGTCCAGCATGGACAACCCTTCCACAAGCACATCCCAGGAGGAGAAACCATTCCGGGAGAGGTGACCTGGATCCATGGGAGGTGCAAGAGCTTCAGCATGCTCTGCTCAGCTCCAACGGGAGGTCTCCTGCTCCGTGCCTGGAGGCACGAGGTGTTTGACAGCGCTCTGGGCCGTGCGAGCTGCCAGAAGCAGAAGAGCTGTGGGGACAGCTTTGCTCTGACCCCCTTGGATCTTCCCAGCTGTGCCTTGGGTGCTGCTTGGGAAGCAGTGGGAGAGCCAAGCCCCTCTTCTCCCAAGCCAAGGTCCACCTCATCCACTCCAGCTTTTGTGTCCATCTCTAAAAACTGGTGCTTGTTACAGCCGCAATGGGGTAAGTTTAACTTTTTGTCAGCATCATTTCCTCTGGTTCAGCTAGGTGGGAAACTCTGCATTTTACAGCTCCTTGGCTTCCCATTCAAAAGGGAAAAAAAAAGAGAGAGAGAAGGGGAAAATACCCTTTAAATAGAACTTTCCATGCTGGAAGTACCTCTGGAAACACAGTGGAGGGGGAGCCATCAGCATGAATGATAGGTGCAGACACAGCAGGGTGCAAGGGATGGGGAACAGGACACAGCCTGTGGATTCATGGCTCATCCTCCGTTTTCCTTGTGGCACAACCATGATCTCCTTCTCCACCCATCGGCTCAACTCTCCCTGCCATGCTCTGCCCTCGGTTAGCAAGACCAAATCCAGAGTTCTTGCCCTGCTCAG
Source organism: Daphoenositta chrysoptera (assembly GCA_013397915.1). Classification (NCBI taxonomy): domain Eukaryota; kingdom Metazoa; phylum Chordata; class Aves; order Passeriformes; genus Daphoenositta; species Daphoenositta chrysoptera. The sequence goes on along the minus strand of VZRO01007806.1, from coordinate 307,051 downwards.
AGCCACCCCAGGAACCTGGGAGCACTGCTGATTCCTTGCCATGTCACAGGCATGTGCCACCCCAGTGCCCTCTGGATATGAGTTGCTCCATTATCATCCCTAAAGCAATGGCCCCAGCAGAGCCCCTTTCTCCAGGGAGCTCCAAATGCCTCCTCCCCTGCTTCTAATTCTAACAGCTTCTGGCTGCCCCCCACCCCAGCTTAACCTCTCCATCTACTTCACTCTTTCCCCAAGTTTGCTCAACAGGAGAGCTCCCAGGATTATTTTTGTGGCCGGAGCAGCTGGTGGGAATGCGGGCTGCTTACAGCAGAAAAAGAGAAACAGGATGCTTGGCTCCTTTTTCCAGCTCCCTGGCCCCTGATAAAAGCTGTGATCACCAGAGGAGACCACCAAGCCAGCCTTTAAAGTCCAGGCACAACTGGGAGTGCACATTCAGCTGACAATGCTGTGGATGCAGAGTGCCCTTCACCTGCTCAAGCTGTGCAGAGCAGAAGGAGCCACATGTGCTTGAGGACACCCTGGGCAAAGCCACGTCCCCACTGTCCCAGCAGCCGGACAGCTTTGCTCCAGTGAGCCCTGATCAGCAGCTTTTGGCTATATGGAAGAAAATCCTGGCTAGCCATGGTGGGAGATTAGAGTTCAGAGCTTTGTTACCGGGCCAAGCTGCGGGTGTGGGCATGTCCTCAGCCAAATATCATTTGGGGGGAAGATCTCTCATGACCCATCGGGACAGGAATAGGGAAGGATCTCTCTGAGACAGGGAGGATGCTTGAGGACATGGCTGCATGGGGCACTGCAAAGCTCAGAGCTGGGCAGGTCTTGCCTTGCTCCAAACAGCAGTACAGGCCAAGTAGCAGCAAATACAGCTCCACAGACCTTACTGTGGTAAATCGCATTGTCAAGCAATTTGCTATTATTTGATACTCTTTTTTTCCATTTTCCCCCCTTCTGTCTGTTAAGGAAATTTTCCTGCAGCTTGCACACCAGGCTACCTGCACTCGATGTATTTCCCAACATGTTATCCCCAGGGATCATTATTTTATGCTGTAATGAGTTGTCTGTCTTGCTTAGCTGTGCCTTGTCAGATGCCATGGGTGCTGTTTCTCTGCTGGGATGGGATGAGCGTGACCCAGGCTGGAAGGAGGGCTGGGACAAGCCACTGGGATATCCCAGTGCCTTGGAAAGTGGGAGAAGACCCAAGGGGCTGAGGACACAGAGAAAAAGTTACACCATTTGCCCTGTTTTATTCCTGAAAGATCTAAATGTGCCAGAGACATGCTGGCTGCAGCCCTGCTGCTGGCCTTGCCCTCCTGCAGACCGGGACATTAAAAGTGTCACCAAGTGCCAAGGTGCACACCGGTCAGTCCTGCCTGTGCCAGGGGTTTTGGTGACTCCTCGCTCTCCTGGAGCCCCATGGGCCAAGCCTGAACATTTGTTTTCCATCGTGCTCTGCACAGGTGAGGGTCAAAGGCTCCGGTGGAGGATGAGGGCAGCAGCGGTTGGAGCTCAGCTGCGCGGAGCTTGAGGCCTCCCTCTGATCTCATCTCCACGGAAAACGTTCGGGGAGGACACGTCCAGTTCAGATTTGTCATGTGGAGCAGCTTGGAATGTCCAACCCCCCGTGGGGCCCTTTGCAAGCATTAACCAGTGGATTAAACCAGCCCAGCCGCCGCTCTTGCTGCTGGGATGTGAATTTCTCAGCCGAACGCCGCCGAGAGGAGCAGGAAAAGTGTGGCCTGTCCCTTTAAGTCCAAAATGACGAGTGTATTTCTGGAGGCTCTGGAAAAGAAGTCAAGACTATTGGCTTCTGCGTCACCAGCACCGGCCATTGATTCCCTGGAAATGTTTCATATTTGGCCAAACTGGCTGTTGACGGAATAGTTTCTGATTTAACACTCTCGGCTGCAGTTGGGAGCCAGCTGGGTCTTGTTAGCTCCGGAGAGACCGTCCTTCCCCTCGCCTGCTGCAGAAACACTTCCAGCACAGCCCCCTCCTCCTTATTCCCAAACTGACACTTAAGCCGCTCTAACGAGATCTGCACAGGAATCCTGGTTATTTCAGCCTTCAGCCAACTTCTATCATTATTATTATTTTACCTTTTGCTTCAATACAGGAAAATACGTGTGATGAGCAGCCCCAAGCTGGTGTCTCCCCCACCTCCAGCCCAGCCCTCTGTGTGGAGCAGATGTGGGTGTCCCTGGGAGCTCCCAGCCTTGCACCAACACCTTCCCAGCCCACTCCTGTCAGACCCCATGGTGTGCAGGGGGTCCTCCTCGCTTCTCCTTCCTGCTCATCCTCCCAGCTTCTCATCCTCTCTGCTCTACTTGCTCCCTCTCTGTTTAGTCAGTGTGTTCAAAACAGCAAAAAAGCGCTTACAGCTCCCCGGGCTGTGACCCAAACAGTGAAGAATGTTTGTGTGCTGGTCGTCTTCCATTTCTGTGTGTTAATATTGCACTCGCAGGCTCACGCACTCGCACACGGCGTTTCTGGTGCCTCCGCGGGCTGCCGGCCAAGGGACCCCAGCCAAAGTAAAGGCATCTGGGCCCTTCTGGAAAAGGCAGGAAAAGAAGAAAGGAAAATACAAAAGCAAAAAGGGGTTGGAGACAAGCAGCTCCTCCAGCCTGTGCCCCTGCACCCGCTGTGGATGAGGCCAGGGAGTCCTGCAGAGATGGGGGTTTGCCAGGCTGTGCCCGTCCCAGCAATCCCCCCATGTCCCTTGTCACCCACCCAGCATTCCCTATGGGACTGGGGCAGGTGATGGAAGCTTGGTGTGAGCCACAGGCTCATACAGAGAGGGGGTGGATATGCAGAAATTTGGGGTCTGGCTTTGGACGGGGCTGCTTGCCAGAAAGTTGCAGCAAGTGCTGGAGCCCCCCTCACCACACAACACCCAGCAGTCACCACTGAGACGCTGAATTTTTCCATTTTCGCTGGGATGTCGGGGTTGGAGGCCCATTTAAGAGCTCTGACATTGGGTCTGGGCAATGTAGGAGGTTCTGTCCCCTCAATGACTGAGGCCACACCAGAGCCTGAACACCACTGGTTTATGGGCTGTCCAACAGCGCTGAGGGAAGAGCTGCTGTGAGGGGCTGTGAATCCTGTGCAAGCAGGGATTGCTGCCTGTGGTCAGAGGCAGGATGGTCCTTACTGCCTCTAAATCACCTGGGGATGTTGCTAAAAAGGGGGAAAATGAGCCATAGTGGGTGGGCCAAGAGGGCCGGGAGTTTCTGCTGGCTCTTGCAGAAGCCCCTGGGTGCTGGGGGTGCGATGCTGGGACAAGTCTACAGAGCCAACTGGGGAGGGTCAGGTCTTTGGCTGAGCTCATCCTGCTCCTCTCCAGGGTCCTAAAAGCAAGGAGACACACACATGGCATCACCAGCACCTGCAGGCTGTGATTTAGGGATGGGGCAAGAGAAGCCTTGCTCATCCTCAAGGTGACGATGCTGCCTTGTCCAAGACACACTGCCCAGGCTGATCTCTGCTGTGCTGCCCTGGGCTCAAAGGCAGCTGAGCTTTCCTAGGCTGCTCCTTTGCACTTCTGCAGGACACACAGCCTGTCCATGATCCCTGTGAAGGGCAAAAGCTGCTTAGTGCCAGTGAGGCCACTGAGGCTGCTGCCAGACGCTGTGAAAGCTTCATGCGTCGCAGTTTTTAACCCCAGCAATCTGATGGGCACTGAATTTCCTTCTCATCTTCCAGAAAAATGACCTCCCAGAGGTCTCGGCAGGGGTTAACTCTGTACAAAGTAGTCACGCAATGGGGAGGGCTTGTTCCAAGCACCAAATAACTTGCAGAAGTAATGCATTTGTTCCTCATTAGGATAATTGCCCCATCGCTTTACTCTGTGGCATTGGCCAACCTAACTCACAAACGTCTGAAAACACCAGCTAAAGTATGACCAAATTTAGGAGCTGAGTCGAGTAATATATCGCCTTGATTTGCCCTGAAACATGAATTGGCTGGGAGTCCTCCCGCACACTGCATTTCCAGGGAACATAAGGAACCCATTGTGTAATTAGTGGCATAATTTTCAACACGCTGCCTTGGCCATGCTCTGCCCTCCTCTCCTGAGCTACTGCACCTCTTGGGACCCCCAGGCTGTGGATGTGAGTGGGTAGCTGGGGGTATAGGATGTGTCTGGCACAGAAGTGTTGAGGATGGTTATGGCAAAACAGGAGATAAGGGCTTGCCTGCTCCTTCATCCCTTAGCATCCAGTTTGGGGCTGGCCAGAGTGGGGATGTGTCTGGCCATAACCTGTCTGATGGCCAGGAGAAGACCTGGGGACAGGGTGAGGTTCTGGAGGATCCAGCTCAGAGCCATTTTTGCCTGCCTGCAGCTGTCAGCTCCATCAGGATCTCCCCAGCCACGGGATACCCTCGCTGGGAGCTCAGCCCAGCAGCAGAAATCCTGCCCCAGACGCTGCAGGGAGGGAGTGAAGCTGAGCCAGAGCTGGGCTGCTACTCCTACCCTGTGCCCTCCTGCCTGCCCTACCCTGATCCCAGCCCTCACCAGGGCTGACTGGAAGGACTCCCCACGGTCCCTCATGGGAGGTCTCGTGGATCCATTTAGACCTGGACTCAGTCTGGCTGTCCCAGCCTCCCCACTTTGCCTGCAAGATGCAAAGCTGAACCTTGCTGAGTGCCCCTTGCTTTGGCTCTCCGCTCTCCCATCATGTGGATGTTTCTTTCTCCCTCCCCAAGCTGCTTTAAGCAACCCAGGCCCTCAGTAATGGTGATCACCATTACTTATTAATGACTCAGATGAGCTGGGTGCCTGGTGTGACTCAGAAGAACATCCTCCAGGACATCAGCTTTCCCCATCTTGGTTTAAGCTCACGTCTGGCAACCCTCCCTTCTCTTTTCCTTGTGAATCACCTCTCTACCATGCAAGGGACCCTGTGTGTAGGCTGCACCTGGGGCTGGAGTGGCTCAAGGCAGGGCCTCAGAGGGCAGTACCCTCTCCCTGTCACACACCAGTGTGCCCAGCACAGCCAGCTTGCAGATGTGATCTCCTGTCTGAGATCTGTCAAGAGTCCAGATGCCTCTTCCATGCTCATTTTCCACATTTACTCACCTACTCTGAGTGCCACATGAGGCTTCATTCCCCCAAGGGCGTTGACATTTGAAGGTATTGGAGAAATCCTTTTGCACTGTAAAAATAACTAATGGTCAAAGCTGGAAGTTAATTCAGTCTCCTCTGTGTCCCATCCCTGCCAGTCCAGGAGCTGGCCAGGAAACAAGCAAGAGTGCTTCCCTCCTCCCTTGGCTGTTTGTTGTCAGACCCATGTGTTCACCTCTCACACCTCATCTCAAAATATTTTCCCCTCTTGTGACTTTTGGAAGCTCTTGGAGGGGTCAGGTGTTGCTGCCCTGGTTAAGCAGGGTAGGGACAGCTCCCTCTTTCCCACCCACTGTCCTCCCATGGAAGAAGGGTTAACAGCAGAAACACTGGTCAAAGCAGGAAAACAAACTAAGAGAAGACTGTCTGTGTGCCAGGACATCCATTCAGAACAATTAGCTGGCCTGTGGGGAGCCCTGCTCTGCTAAAGGCATACATTTCCCTTCTATATGGATTTTCCACCTAATCTCCACATTCTACATGGACGTGCTGGGGGGGAGGGCCTGGGATGAAGTGTCCATTCATTTCCCCTGCCCAGCTTTGTTTCCACACCTTCCACAGGCTGTCTCCTGGGCTGGGGATGCCTTTGTATCCACTCTCCCCTCCCCTCTCACCCCTCCACCCCGCTCTGTCCCATGGCAATGGGGGGAATACACCTCTGATAAACACCACATTTCTGGCAAGGCAGTCTGTGCACACATATGGCTTCCTCATAGGAAGAAAAGGAAAAGAAAAAGGAAAAAGGGAGAAGAAGAGTCCCTTTCTTTCATAAAGCCATGGAAACGTCCTCCTTCGTGGGAGCAGATGGCTTTCCAATTGACTCCGTGGCCGAGGCCTCCTTCGTGTGCAGAGCAGAGCCCCAGAGCCTGCCTTGTGCTGCTTTGCAAAGAGGAGAGAGAAAACCAAGTCACTGAGACAAGCACGTCACTGGAATACAAAGCAAAACCAGCTCAGCAAAAGCCTTGTTGCAGATAAAATCAAGCACAAGACTGGATGTGAACTCGAGAACCCAGACCAGCTCTTTTCCCCCTTGGACTTCCCAGGCTCCAGCTGAGCTCTGATTGTGTCCCACAGGTCTTGGCTTATTTTTTGGCACTAGGGAGGTTCAAACTGAAACACAGCAAACCCAAAGGAGGCTTTTCTCACCACACTTTTTCCTGAGCTGCCTCAGAGGTCCCAGCCTGCCCAGTAAATGATGTTGGGGCGGGGGCAGTGCCCCTCCACCGGTGCAGGTCTGTCACTGCCCCCCTGACCTTCCCTTCTCCTTGGAGCTGTGGCTCAGCTCGTGTCCCATGGGTTGGTTGACTTTCCAGCTCTTTCCTTCTGTCATCAGGTAGCAGTTCCCTTTTCTCCCCAGGGAAGCCAGCCCTGGGCGTTCCCTTCTCTCTGCTCTCCAGAAAGCACCTAAGCCTCTTGCTTTCAGTCCAAGTACATCCCTTTAAATCTCCCTCCTGGATCTGGGCACTTAATAAGTCTTAGCATTTCATTAGCAGATGCTAATAGCGTTGGCACAGAGCCACATACTTTGAATTCAAATCCTCCTTGGCTTAGCATGCTCCACTCATCCCCCTGTCCACCTAGCAGCTAGGATCCAGACATCTGCTGCATCCCTGCTTGGAGCTCTTCCTGTCAAATGGGTGAGCAGCCAATGTTTCCAGCTAATTGCAGTGCTGGAGAGGGGGGACACTGCTCCTGTGGCACCAAGAGCTGCAGTGAGGGAAGGGGAAACCACCAGGCCTCAAAATGCCTGCAAAAAGCTTCCCTTCAGCATCCAGCAGGGAAGTGAAACTCAGCAAGCAAGGCAAGAGCTCAGCTGGAAAATATCAATGACAGCATAGAAACTGGTCCAGAAGGATGTGTGGGCTGGTCCCGTTGGTGTTTACTGAGCTGTTCCCACAGGCTCAAGGGGAAGGTGACAATCTCTTTCCTCAGATGCTTTTCCTCCTCACTTCCAAGTCCAAAATGTTTCTGCCTGAGGAAACCTTTATCTGGTTCATTCCTCCTAGCAGTCATCCTGCCCAAGTTTTTCTCACAGCAGGGAAAGCACAAAGTGGACCTGGGAAATCAAGACATGATCAGTCCCTTAATTCTCTTTAGCTTCCAATATTCAGTCACTGCTTAATCAGAATCCCCAAACAACACTTTTCAAGTGATGGTGATACCTACAGATAGGTATCAGATAGCCCCAATGAGTCCCATGCCAGGCACTATTCCTCACCCCAGCCTTGCCAGTGAGCTCCTTCCTTTCTCGTGCAGAGCTGAGCAAACCAGTGCTTTTGACCCTTCTTGCTTTCGTCCCAAACTGATATGTGGCACCTGAGACGAGTGCCCGGGATGGCTAAAGCTGTTCCAGAAGGGACAGGGCAGAGCAGCGCTCACGGACCGGGAGCAATCCCATCTGCCAGGGAGGCAGCTGCCCGCTCTGGCACAGCACGGAGAGCCGGCTCCTCCCCCTGGTCCACAGAGCACCCAGCAGACGCCCTGAGCCCACGCTGCACATCTGGAAGTCTGATCCATTAAAACAAACCCTATTACATAACAACAGACATCTGGAGCCTGTTACCACTACAATTTTAGTAAAAATAGGTTTTTTTGATATGATCTCTCCTAAGAATGTGGCAGAGGGGCTCGGAGCCAAAGTCTTCCAAGAATGGCTGTAACTGCTTTTCATAAAGCATCCCCCACCTCCTGCTTGGGGCAGGGTTGTTCCCTCTCCGTGCACACACCGTGACTCCACACGGATGCTTGGAGGCACAGAGGAAGGGTGAAGGCAGGTGCAGTGCTAGAGGAGAGAGTTTCCTCGATGAATCTATAGAAAATAAACACAGTTTGCTTTGGAGGTGCTTAGATACTCCAGGGATGGGTGAGTGGCTGGATGGAGGGGAGGAAGGAGAGCCGTGGTTTGCAGACAGCAGTGTCAGACCTGCTTTTGATAACAACCAGAATAAACAGCCACTTACAGGAGGGAAAAGGGCTGAGCTCCTGCAGCCTCCACGTCTCTGTTTTGCTGACTTTCTCTTGAGTCTCTGCCCTTGCCAGCACAGACACTGCCCATTATCCTGGCTGTGCAGTCAGTCTCCAGGCCATGTCTTTGTCTCCCTCAGCTTCCATTATCTCCTTACTGCCAGTCAGACTCACTGCCCTCTCTGTCCATGGACCTCCCCCAGGCCCCTCTCTGCTCCTGGTGCCATCAGCTCAGCTGGTCAGTTTGTGACCATCTCTCCTGTCCTTCCCCAAAGTCAGGACAATGATGGGATCAGGGCTTTCCTGCCAGCTGTTATTTTCCTCCTCTTTGCAGATTGCATGTCCAAGCAGATCTCCTTCATCTGGTGGCTGCCACAGATGCTCTATCCATGGACCCTCTGGGCTCTGGCATTCTTTAACTCCCCTGGTCAGACATTGTTTCTCCTGAAGGCTCCACCCTGCCCATGAGCTCATCAGTGCCGAGCATCGGATCATGGCAAACGCAGCGAGTGCTCATCTGGGAGAAGCAGAGGAAATCTTGAGCTGGCGGTGGCTCAGTTGGCAGCTGCCGAGCTCCTGGAGCCAGCTCAGCAGCAACACCATGGAAAGGGCCTGCAAGGTCATTTGGGAACATGCATTTGGTGTTAAATATTGAAGTGTTGTTGCTAGGGAGACCTCAGTGCTACCAGCCAGGGCGAGGGTAATTCAGGTGCCATGGCCAAGATCCGGTCTGAGCATTCACCAGTTGTTCCTTCCGTAGGTTTTTAATGGTGCAATTCCTGGCTTCCCCAAAGTTCCTCTGCTGGTCCAGGCCATACCAACTGCCCAGGTCTGGCCCTGCAGCCAGCAAGGTTTTTCCTGGTGCTGTCAGATCCCAGGCAGCAGCAAGGAGGGTTTTGGCTGCCCAAACACCATCAGGCACTTCTCAGTGCAGAGCTGGACCGGCACACAAGGAATGGAAACTCCTTTCTTTGCTGTTGATCTATCTGCAAGAAAGTGAGATTTTTAAGGGAATGGTGGAGCTGGCTCAGGATGGATCCTGGTTGCTGGAGTCAGGACACACACATAAGGCAGGGTTTTTTGTTCCTGCATTGATATACCAGTCCTGAGGACCCCCTATGAATGTGCAGAGGGTGTTGTGGGCTTCTCTCTCCAGAGCATAGCTGGAAAAGTCCTGGCACAAAGAGAAATGAGACATCTGACCCAACCTCCTGAACTCCTCCCTGGGTCACTTCCCAAAGAGGGAGGGCAAGGAGAAAGAAAGTGGATCTCCTCTTTGGACTGGAAGGGTAAATTTCAGTCTGGATTTTAGGAATTATGTTGGCACAGTGCAGTGGAAGCTCTGCTTTCTGTACAGGGCTGGAGCTCAACATTAACACCTTTCATGCCTCAGAGCAAGGCTGCACCATTTCCTTCCACATCAGGCTATAAAAGACACAAGTACAAACTCAAACTCTCCATTTTTTTGCCCTTTTTACCAGGCAGACCTCAGTTTTCCAGAGATTGTAACCTGGGTAGCCTTTCATCCCATCTCCAGCTAATGCGCCCTTGGGTGAAGTGCACCTCCCTGCCACAGCAGAGGGTAGCTGGAGCTCTAGTGCAGAAAATGCTTTTCTTTTTCCTGAACCCTGTGCTTGCAAATGTAGGTGCTATTTTGGCTGATGTGCAGCCAGCCTAGAGAAGTTCAGGCCAAGCGTTTTGAGTCTGACAAAGTTAAAGGCAAATGAAATCAGAGCCTTGTAGCTAAAAGTGTCAGGCTACATCCACTACCAGTTCCACCTACAATAAAAACTGCTGGAAATGTGTAAGAATGCTTTTTTTTTTCCTTTTTTTTTTTTTTTTTTTTTGCTTAGGGTTTTTTTCCCTTTTCTTTTGGAGACTCTCACCTACTCTGCAGTCTCTGGCTAAAATCAAAGCAATCCTACTCTCAACCTCATTTCCCACATGTACCCTGTAAGCATCCCAAACGGGCAATGCAGAGCCAGCTTCTGACAAGCTGAGGGCAGGAGGAAGCAGGGAGTGAGAGACGAGGCAAGGACATGGTTCCAGAACACTGCTCCAGGCCAATGGGAAACTGGTGCCTGATTTTGGTTTCATCTTTGCAGCCGTAGTCATGGGAGATGCTGTGCAGCTGCTTCAAGCCTGGAAAACAAAAGGTCCTTATTTTGCATCTTTTTATTATTTTTTTTATTTAATTTAAAGATTCAGACACTGGCTATTAATGGGAAATTCGTTCATGGAAGGAGCAGCAAATGAAGGCTGCTGAAAGACTGAGTGCAGTTGGTCTGTTTGTGCCTCTCAGATGGCCCCTCAGCATCGCTCTCTGTGCTGGAGCTGCCTTCTCTTCCTGGCTCTTTTTCCATCCCTCCCTTTACATTTGGAAGGCAGTGTGTGTTGCCTCTGATTTTCTACAATTTTATCAAAGAAAGATTGTGAATAAACAGAGGAATCTGGAGAAAAAACAGACTCAGATTAGCTTCAGTTTGCTTTTGCCTGGCCATTTCCCATCGGTGCTCTCCTCACCCACAGCCTGTGGATGTCATTTCTCCCACTGGAGAAGCAGCAAAGTTGATGGTCTGGTGCTTTTCTGTGCTTTTGGCAGACTCTTGTCTCTGGGAGCAGGTCCTGGGACAGGGTGAGACAAAAATGGAGATTCCTGCAAGTGCCAAGCTCGGGGTAAGGAGCAAAGGCTGATCCCAGATGTGCTCCAAGGGCAGTCAGGGATCATGAATTGCTCATCCCACTCAGGAGTGTCTCCAGCTTCCCCAGGTACCTCCATCTCAGGTCCATCCCCCAAGAGGCACCGAGGCATGGGAGGTGCAGGGGGAGCCCCCACGACCCCCAGGCCAGCGTTGTGTTCTCAAAGGTACAACCACTGCCACAATTCCCCCGCTCTGCCCAGCACCCCCTCAGGGAAAGGCTCCTGGAGCCACTGCAGTGGGACCCTCTCACACCCAGCTCCTCTGGGGTGTTCCCACATGCTCTGCTGCAGATCAGCCTGGGCTTTCCGTTTGGGATTGCTGCAGGAGGTGCCACGGACAGAGGTCCCTGATCCCTGGAGCACGGCCAGGCTCCCCAGGAGGTCACATACCCCGCATTTCTCCCAAAGCAGCTCTGCCACGTCATGGGGACGCAGCTCTTGGCCCCGGTGCAGGGAAGGTGCTGGCAGGCTGCCACAGCCCTGTCCAAAACCACAGACGTTTGGCCTCAGAGTGCTGGAGCACGAGCAATCTCCCAAGAAGAGCAAAAAGTCAAGACACTGATTTGCAGATACTGTTATGAACCAAAGCCCAGAGCTCTGCTCATTGTAATAACTGACATAATCGAGGTCATTATTTATACAGTATCTGCATGAACATTTGACACTGGGAAAATACTTGCAGTTCCTGAAAGACTGGCAAATTCTAGCACGGGTGTTTATTCATGCCAGAATCTAATCCAGAAACTCACTTTTCTTTCTCAGAGGATGTTTTATCTGATGAGAGCACAGACAGTGATGAGCGGGCAGAGCTCAGGCTTCACCCAGCTGAGACACACCGGGAGTGCCTGCCCACTGGAGGTGCCTGCATGGGTGGTGGGGAAGAAAGAGGATACCTCTCAATCGTCCCAATTGCCTCAAAGCTCCCTTATCCAGGGAAATAGCCTCCAGAGAGCCCCGTTATTTCCCCTATTTGTAGGATGAATCCATCCCTCGTGAGGAGAAGGAGAGGTGCTCCTGCAGGTCACAGCCAGAATCCCAGTGGGCAGCTGAATCCCGTCACCCCCAGACTGATGCTGCCAGCAGTGATTTACTGCAGGGAAGATCCTCAAGGAAATAAATAAAGAGAAGGAGATGGCCCAAAGGTGAGGAAGGATGAGCTGCAGAGCCCCGTGCAGGGGGACCCGACGTCCCTGCCAGAGCCCTGCACTTTGGATAAATATTTGAAGTCCCTGTAAACAAGGATCTCACTCGGGAATGAGGAGAAGCACTTCTGCTTCTCCCGCAGCCGTCTGGGGAAGGCGAGCACGCTGGCCAGCAGCCAGGCTGGGCAGTGCCCCAGGGGACATGCACAGGCAAGGGATGGAGGTGACAGCGGGCAGGGGTCACCAGCAAACCCAGCTCTGACCCTCCTGTGGCTCACCCGTGGGTCTGGGGTGGCCTTGGGGTGATGGGACCCTCCTGGGTCCCCTCTTCCAGCACGGGAGCACACCCCAGCTCCCGATGCATCATCACCTTCGGCCTCAGACAGGAGGCACTGAGTGAAAAACGTGCCCAGCGTGGAGCAGAGCGCAGGGTTTCAGCTCCGTGCCCCTGGGAGCCTTCACAGCCCAGGGGGAACAGCCCCGTTTTCCTTCCCCTCCTGCACCCCCTGTGCCTTTGGCCCCTTCCCACCGCAGGGAGTTTCCATTGCTCCTCTCAAACCGCAGCCCCACGCTCAGGAACCTGAAACCTGTATTTGCTGGAGAGAAGAAAATCAGATTGTAGGAAATGCAGCACATGAAAAGAGACGGGGGAGAAGAGGGGGGGAAAAGCAAAGTCATTTTTTATTGCTCGCAGAATCTGTCCATTTTCCATGGCTGTCACATCCCCCTTCCACAGCCAAGACACAACGGAAAATATGTTTGATTTTTTTTTTCCTGGCAGGTACTTGATTTCTGTTGGTTTTTTTTTTTTTTTTAAAAAGGCACCATCTCTTCTCCCCAGCACCTCACAATTCCTCCAAGAGCCCAAGGCTGGGTGAGAGCTGGGGTCTGTAGAAGGGAAGGTGAGCTGCTTGTTTCTTGAGGGAGATGGCAGGACCTGGTGGGTAGAGAGGGGGCTCCCAGCCAGAACTACTGTTTTTGCTTTGTTTTCCTCTGCCTTCCCCTCTTTAAAGAGATCAATTAATTGATAATTAATAATTATTGTTGAATTATTTGTTGTCTAATTAATTTTTAAAATTAATAATTAATTTTCTCTCATTCTATCCAATGGGAGCAGCCGNATTAATTGATAATTAATAATTATTATTGAATTATTTTTGTTGCATAATTAATTTTCTCTCATTCTGTCTATCCAATGGGAGCGGCCAAGGTGTCAGCATTATGACACCCAGTCCCAGCACAGCTCAGGAGTGGGGCAGAGATCTCAGGAGGCTCCAACTCCTGCAGATCTTCAGCCACCTAAAAAAAAGAGAGCAAAAGATGTGCTTGCCACAGGGTTTGATGGTCTCCCTGGCAAGGACCAAGAGCATCCCCAGCCAGGGCCACGGCCAGGCTGCCTGGCCACACACAGACAGGTCCAAGGCATGGCCACGAGCACAGACTGGACCTGCACCCACAGAGGAGACAGACTTGTCCTGCCAAAGACCCAAATTAGGACAGACAAGCATCGGAAAATGACCTTTGAGGAGCCAGGGTGGAGACAGCAATTCTGGATATCAGCCAAGCAGGAGGGGCCGGGAAGGGGGAGGCAGCAGGACAACAGGTTCAGGGCTGGACCAGTCCCAGCAGCATCTGCCTGTGTTGAGGAGATGATAAAAGCCCAGAGGGCATGGGCACATCCAGCAAAGGGCAAGATCAACACCCAGGAAAGAGCAAGTCTGGAAAAGGGTGAAATATGGGAATGGTTGATGTAAGGCACAAGGTTAGAGAGGGCTGAAGGTGTCCTGGGCAGAGCAGTAAAGGCAAAGAACTCTGTCACTGTCCCTGTGGGGCTTTGCAACACACAGGGCACCTGCAGTGTCACAGCCCCTGATGACCCCGACAAGGCCACTTCTCCAGGGTCCCCCTTTCCAAGTGACCCAGGAAGAGGTGGCAGAGCAGAACCCATCCAATGAAACTTCACTAGGAAGAGGTGAGGGTGCCCTGGCCTGCAGGGCCACCGGGATGGATCTGGGGATTGTTCCAAACTCAAAAATTTCAGCTGCTATTTTTTAAGAAAAACTTAATATTCTTCATGGAAAGCAGCTGGATTTCTATTGATTTAAGCCAAACCTCACATGTGGGATAGCTGGCACAACCGGTCTCCCTACTGATGCTCAGAAACAAGCATAAGGAGGAAGAACAAGGTAAAAGCAAAATAACAGATTTTAAGTGTGGGGTCACCTTGTTCTGCTTTCCATTTCACCATCTTCCAGGAGCTGGTGAAGCTGGGACCTGCCCCCATCCTTGGATACAAGCATAGGGGTGACGATGTTCCATCCTCCGAGTGGAGTGAAGGGAAGGACAGAGCTGCCCGGTTGTTTCGGGAAGACGGCGTGTAAGGGGGCAGAGTCCGCCGGCAGAGCAGAGCAGAGCAGAGCGGAGCGGAGCAGAGCGGAGCGGAGCAGAGCCCTGCCAGAGCAGCGAGCAGCGCTCATCTGCCGCGCAGCTGCGGGGAGCGCCGCGTCCGCACACCCCGGGCTCGGAAACACGGGCCGGGAAAGCCGGGGGGGTGGGGGCCGTTCGCGCCCTGCTCACGTCCTGCAGCACGGAACCCTGCCCAGGCACAGGGAGGGGGCCGGGGCTCAGCTCCCGGCCGGCGGTGCCCGCACGCACCGAGCTGCCCGTCCCGGGGTGAGCCCTGTGCCCAGCCCGTGCCAGCCCCGGGCCGCGCTGGCCCGGCCCTGGGAGCGCCCTGTCCCCCTGCCCGTCCTCCCTGGGAACGGCAGCATCATCCTTCTGCCAAAGGGGAAGGGAAAGCTTTGCTGTGCTTCTCCCGAGTGTGCGGGGCCGGGCTGTGCGGGACAGGTCTGTGCGGGGCGGGGCTGTGCGGGACGGGCTGTGCGGG
>VZRO01007806.1:264810-291376 GCA_013397915.1 Daphoenositta chrysoptera | reverse complement strand
GTGCGGGGCAGGGCTGTGCGGGGCCGGGCTGTGCCGAGATGCAGCGCTCCCAGTCCGCCGGCCGGCCAGATGAGCCGGTTTCGAGTTTCAGCTGCCAAGCCACGCGAAGGAAGGAACAAAAGCGAGGGGCAGTGAGACCGTGACCTGAGTTCAACTTTGGGGGCCGGTGTCTTTCCAGTCCTGCATCCCCCCTTGGACCGTTCCCATCCCATCCCGGGAGGAGGCGATGCAGGAGGGTCTGTGGCACTCCGTGCTGCTGGTGCCGATGCAAAACCTTCCCCATCCCGCTCCCACAGCCGCGCTGGGCTGATGGCCCAGGAAATGCTTTCATTTTAAACAGAGCAAAGCCCTCTCTGAGGCAGTTCCTCCCCAGCTCCCACACTGCAAAAAGGCTTCGATCGATTTAATCTTCCAATAAAACCTCCTGTAATTCTTTCAGGTTTTTCCTCCGTTTCCTTTTCCGTTTGAGCAAACAGAATCAGATCCGTATCTCGCCAGCAAGACACGGTCTCCCTTCCACCCCCCGAGCTTTGCTTGTGATCTGGAGATTACCAGCAGCAAAAGGATTCAGGGAAACAGCACTGGTCCCTTCCTTTGCCCTTGTCAGTTACCCGGGGCTGCTCCAGCACCGGGGAGCAGAAGGAAATACCTGACATTCATTCCCGATGCTCTCATTCCTCAGGCAGACCCCGCACAGGCCAGCTCGCTGTGCTCCCGTTAGATTCTGCAGGGAGATTGGCTCTTTTCAGACACCTCACAGACTCTGCCTGTTCCCCCCGCCGGGCCAGGCAGGCGGCTCTGCCCGAGGTGACCCCGCAGGCACGGCCCGGCTTTGGGAGCTGGCAGGACGGACAGAGGGGATGCAGGGGACACGGGAATGTCCTGCTGCTGTGCTGGGGTCAGGCAGCAGCTGGGAGAGGAGAGGAGAGGAGAGGAGAGGAGAGGAGAGGAGAGGGTTTCAAGTCTTTATTTATATTTTCCCCTCTGCTGCTGCTGGCCAGCAGCTGTGCACAGCTCCTCCAGCATCTGGAGTCTCTTGGCCAGCGGCTGGGGCTCTTGGAGGACGTGTCCGCCCGTGCACAGCTGAAGTGCGGCACGCCGGGTGAAGGGAGGAAGGCGGCTCCGGCCGCAGGAGCGGAGCCTGTGCCGCCCGTGCGCAGACAGCGCCGGCTCGGCAGCAGCTCCAGCTCCGTCTCTCCTTCTCCTGCCTGGCAGATGCTGCCCGGAGTTGCCTTCGGCAAGGGGAAGGGTGCCAAGGTCTGCTCGGGGTTTGGTGCGGTCCCCAGGCCGGGTGCGGGGCTGAGGCAGGTGAGCCAATGGGGCCAAGCCCAAATTTCCATCTCCGGCCCCATTGCTCCACTCATGGTTCCCAGATGTGGGAGGCGGTGGCCAGCATGAGGAGTGTTCCTGCAGTAAGGTTTGGGAGAAGACCAAATCCCAGGGAAAAGCACACTGGGGAGAGTGGCTGCTGCTGGCAGGGTGTTTGGAGGTGGAAAATTTCCGATTGCATGTACCAAGCACCTGGGAAAATGGGGAAAGTCCTCTAGGCTCGTGTAACAGCCATCATGAGAACTGGAGGAGAGCTAGGTCGTGAAGTTTGGGACCCTTCTACCCTTCCAGCTACAGCACCAGCCATGCCCACCTTCGGTGCATGTGCAGGGGGAAGGTGTTTTGTGGCCCATGGGCTGCTCGGCTGTAAACAGCAAAATAAGTTGTTACCCCAAGTTTTAGAGGGATTTCACACCACCTGAGCCACGCTGCCCTTCCCTGCCCCACAGGGCCCTTGACTGCTCTGCCCCTGGCAGGGGGATGTGGTGCAGCTGCCCACGGGCACTGGAGCAGGGCAGGAATGACTGGGAAACCACAGCTCCCTCCCAGTGCTGGCTCTGACCGAGCAAACCCCGGCTCTGCTCGCCTTGGCTGGGGCCACAGCCTATTTTTGGAAGCTCTTGAGACTTCCAGGGACGGAACTGCCTTTTTTTTCCCCTTCATTCACAGACGGGGTCATTTTGATTTGTTATGTGTTTGTGCATGGGCTTTTTATTGTTGTTATCGCTTGTTATGTCCTGCCTTTTATTCATGGCATCAAAGAAGCAGAACTGAAACACAGCAGAAGCAGAGGGGAAGCTTTGGACTCGCCTGTTTGGGGGAGCAAAAGCAGCCGGGCTGCAAACACGGTGGGGACGTGAGTGTCTCTGCCATGAAATGTCTGTTCTTTGTATCCTGCTGGTGGCACTTGCCAGATCCAGGGATGCAGAGGGAAGGAGAGCAGCTGGCAGGTTTCCACCTTGGCCACAGCCGGGTTCCAGGCTGCCTGGTGGGGCTGCTGTGCAAGCTGCAGCTTTCCACGAAACTGGGCTCAAGGCTGAGTGCTCAAAAGAGATGAGTCTGCCTGTGACTGGGGACATTAGACTACTGACTCCCTTTGCCACCAGCTCTAAAGTTTCCCAGACCTGAATTTTTCTTGCTGGGGTGCTGCCTTCTCCCTGCTCTAGACGCCACCCAGGTCCCATTTTTTGGGATCTCCTGATTCTGCAGCAATCTCCCCAAAACACAAGTGCAGCTGTTCCTCCCAGAAGGCAGCAAAGCACCCAGAAAGAGCCAGGCCACAAGAGACCCTCAGTAGAACTCTCACACTCAAATTCTTTGAGTAGAATTTGACCCTCTCTCCATGCTGTGGATCAGACCTTGACCTCTCTGGTGACAGCAATGGAGGGCAGAGAGGGCCACCTGGTTTGTGACCCGCTGCAGATGGTGACACTAATTTGGATGTCCCAGGAGAGCCAAACCCTCGGCCTGCCTCAGAGGATAGCTAATTGCACTGGGGGTCCATGGAATGCTCCCGTGGATGGGATTCCTCACGCAGCCTTGCTCACAGCTCCTTCATCCCTGCTGGGCTCTGCAGCCTCCCCCAGGAATCCCCACCTCCCCCAGGCATTCATGGGGACGGCAGGAGGGCCAGAATCTTTTCCCATGGGATCAGGGGTGACAGGCTCTGCAAGCCCCAGCCCTCCCCCTGAGCTGTCCCCATGGAAGGGGTTAATGCAGGACAGGACACCAGGAGACAACATCAGGTGTTCCTCTTCCTGGGGCTGGCTTGCCCTTTCTTTGCACGCCCTGCATTCCGAGGTGCTCAGAGGGGCTTGCAGCTCCCCAGGGATCAAATCCCCCCTCTCAGCCAGCTCAGTGGGTTCATGGCCAGCGCGGTGCCTCGGTGCTGGGCTGTCCTGGGCTGTCCTGGGGTGCCTGGGAGCCGAGGCAGGAAACATAAGAACAGGCTGGGCTGTGCTTGACAGGGCTGGAGCTGCAGTGGCTGCAGACTGCCACGTCTGTGAGCAGAAACAGGGCCTAAATATGCTCCCTCCCCCTTGCCCCCCCTCCATCCTTCCCTGTAAGGCCCCTGGGCTCACAGGAAAAGGGAGGAGGGGGTCTTGGGGAATGTTCTGGATGAATCTCAGGGGCACAAAGGCTCAGGCTCAGCCAAGGAGCCGTGGTGGACAGTTGGGATCCCACAGCGAGAGGAGTGGGGAGTCCTGGGGGTGTCTCTGCAAATATGCCCCCCCTCCTGCTGCACTTTGTCTCCTTGTCCCTGACCAACACTCCAGCCGGGCATCTGGCTCATCTCCACTCCCAGCCAGGCAGGGTGGGGACAGTCCTGCTCCATGTCCCAGAACCAGAAGGTTTTGTACCTCCATGGAGACCTTGTCATTGGGGAAAGGTGTCACGGGGGTCCCTGGCAGGGGAGCACTGAGGTTCCTCCCAGCAAAGGGGATTGGAAGTGGCAATGGGGCAAGCTGGGCTGGTGGGGAGACCAGTGGGGGCAGGCGCTCCACAGGGAAAAGCAAAACTCCCAAGCTGTGTCTGCAGGGCTTTGTGACATGTGAAAGTGTTTATTTCATTGGATGGGGATGGAAAAAGAGCCCCAGCAGAGGCGGTGGAACAAAATTTCCTGCAACAACCCCTGGCCGGGAGCTACCAGCTCCCATTCCTGCAGCACACTTCCACTTGGGACCCGGCGCCGGAGGTCCGTGGCTCCCAGCCCCTCCAGGGAAACAACAAAGACCAGGAAAGAGCAATAATGAGTCTGCCAACAATTAACACGCTCGGGCCAGCCAGGCTCTGCTCAGTTCACCCAGAGTAAAGCTGTGACTGGCGGTGTTTCTCCAGGGAGGCTTCAAGCAGGCTTTGGTCTGGAGAAGCAAATGCAACAAAATAGTTGCCATCCCTGTAAAACAGTGGGTTGGAATGGACCACAGGGCAGAGGGGAGCAGCAGGTAAATCCCACAGGATGGCATTACATGGAAGTGCCTCTTGAAGTTTTTACAGCTGATGGAAGACTACAGGGAGCATCTCTGCACCTTCCACTTCTCCAGATGGGCTGGCAGAGAAACGCTGGCACAGGACACCTGTACTCCCATCATGGGACATCAGATCGTGAGGCATTTGCAAGGCTCTTTCTACCAGAACAGCTCAAGGTGCTTGGCAAGTGCTCGGAGGTGAAGCCTTGGAGAAGAGGAGCCAACGGGGCCCCACCGGGCTGGGTCTTGCACGGCCCCAGCAGCCGCTGCACCAGCAAGGAAGAGTTACGTGACTTTCCCAAGCTCCCCAAGTGACTCACAGGCAAGGCCAAGCCAGATGTCAGAATCCTGACTCTGGGACTGAGTGGTCTTGGGACCTCCCAACTCTTTGAAAGAGCAGATGTGCTGAGAACCAGACTTGGCGTTCGTGTCCAGGCTCGGGGGGAAAGAGAGGAAGGAGGTAAAAGAGAGATAATGCAACAGCTTTGAGGTGGTGAAAGGGCCCATCCAGAGTTCAGAGGTCGGTTGTGTTTCTGTTTTGCCTTCTGCACATGAAAGCAGTCAGACGGAGAGGCTCCAGGGGAGATGTGCAGCCATGCTCCTTTCAGCCTTCCTCACACGATCCCACCGCTCCAACCCGGCAAAAATCTCCTAGAGAGGAGAAGGAGCTGTTTGAGAAGACGTCAAGCACCTTCATTGCCTAATAAATTCCTGGCTTCTCCTCTGGGAGAAGCCTGGGTCCAGTGGATGTCAGCAAGGGGGAGTGCGGGTGATGTGCAGAAAGGGAACAAGGCTGAGAACAGCCTTCATTTCCCACCGGCTGCAAAACAGCAGCTACGGATATAAATATATGTGTACATACATCTATAATGTGTCTGGAAACTCGCAGGGAGATCTGGCCAACATGGCTCCACATCACTCCAGCAGACACTTTACAGAGAGAGCTGCGCTGTACAACTGTGTGGGATGGGATGGGATGGGATGGGATGGGATGGGATGGGATGGGATGGGATGGGATGGGAGCTCCCAGGCTGAAAAACACTTTTTGGCCCTCACCAGGCTCCCAGTCACTCCCCACAAGGGCCACCCATGCCTAAGCAAGCAGATAATCTCCCATGCCCAGCTCCTGCACAGGCAGGTGAAGCACAGGCCTGCCTTCCCTGCCTGCTTCTCTCCTCATTTAGATGGGGAGACAGGGAGAACCAGGACAGAAGGTGAGAAGAGAACATGGGGTGATTTTCAAGGAAAAAAATTTTTCCAGTGAGGGTGGTGAGGCACTGATACAGGCTGTCCAGAGAGGTGGTGGATGCCTGATCCCTGGGAACATTCAAGATCAGGTTGGATGGGGTTCTATGCAACCTGACCTGGTTGAAGATGTCCCTTCCCACGACAGGGAGATTGGACTAGATGGTCTTTAAATGTCTCTTCCAACCCAAGCCATTCCGTGACTCTAATGGAGCTGAAAAGATAAACATACAGAGCCAGATTTACTTTCTGATGTTTGTTTGGAGCAAATCCCTCTAGACCACCAGATCTATTGGGGTGCAAACTGTGAGACCTGGCACTGGCATGAAGGAAGTTTGTCCCTCTCTGCACTGCACTCACAGAGCAGAACACATTCTTTATTTTATGAGTTAGCACAGCCTCCTCCCATGCCTGGAGCACGTGCTTTGCTCAGCCTGAGAACTTCCAATGGATGGGAGAGGTTGGTAGCTCAGTTTCCCTCTTGATGCTTTGGCCATGAATCTTCTTGGTTCCCTTGTGGCCACAGGGTTGGGAAGGGAAAGGTGGAGTCCTGGAAACATCCCAGGGATGGACAGAAAGCCAAGAAAGTTTCCAAGATGGAAGCCATCCAGCGTAAATATAAGGGTTGGGCATGTGTGTGGTCTCCATAAATTAATGCTACTAATTGGCTTTAAAGGGACATTACAAAGACCATGGTCAGGCCCCACAACCAAGGTGAGCCCACATCATCTGGGTCCAAAAGAGGCCGGTTCCTCACTGCCCATCACTCCCTGTAGGGTGAGCAGCCAAGAAAAATCCTTCCTGACACCTTCTCCAGAGATTTCCCTCCTGCTCCCTCCTCAACACCCTCCAGTGATATCTGCCCCTGTCAACACACACACACTCATTCGAAAGCTTGCTCGCAAAAGAGAAAAATCTCCGAAAGTAGCAGGTGTCCTTAAGTCCTGTCAAAATACATCAGCGCTGTCTCTGGAGCACGGCCGGCCCTGGGAGCCTGGCCTGACCCCGGGCTCCCGCCGCGCCGGGCTGCTCCCCGCAGCACCGCCGTAATGAGGGCTTGGGAATGAGCAGCACCAGCAGAGAGGAATTTGCAGCACTGCCCGGCCCTGCTGCCTGCCCCATCCCTGTGCAGGCGGGGGAGTGTGGCACCCACCTCCCAGAGCAGGGGAGCAGTGGGTACCCTCCTCCCTGGGGAGCAGTGGGTACCCGAGCACCGGGAGTTTGGCACACGGGCACCCCCAGAGCCACGGGGGCCCCGAGGTGCCGGTGGGGCTGCAGAGGTGGTGGGGAATGACGGCGAGGAAGGGCTGAGTGTCCCCCCGGGAGGGCAGAGGGACGGTCAGACGGGTGTCTGCAGGGCGGCTGTTTGTTTTTTCACCCAGAATTAAAGGAGCACGATGTGTCAGGGAAGATCCCTCATTCAAACGGAGTCCGCTGTAAATCTTCAAGGGCTGGACTGCCAAAGAGATTGAAAAGGGGTTAAGCAC
Source organism: Daphoenositta chrysoptera (assembly GCA_013397915.1). Lineage (NCBI taxonomy): Eukaryota > Metazoa > Chordata > Aves > Passeriformes > Daphoenositta > Daphoenositta chrysoptera. The sequence goes on along the minus strand of VZRO01007806.1, from coordinate 284,346 downwards.
TCATTTCTCCGAGGCTGACAGAGTTCAGCGCATGTAGCCTGGAGGTTCTCCAAGTAGCCTGATGTTTTATGTCTTTGGGATGTTTTTGTCTTCCTTCAGTTGTATTCAGTGCTGGTATTGTGTTTATATCAGCAAAATTCTGGATTATTGCCTTTTTTTTTTTTTTAACAAACATCTGCTGCTTCTGCTTGTAGCTCATTGTACCACTGCATCCTGCCAGCAGGGAGAAGCTCCAAGTAGGACGTGGGTGGCAAACATGATGCTCCATGGCAGGCAGAGGAGTTCAGCAGAGCTCAGCCTGCCACTGTTCTGGGTGACACAAAACAAACCTGCTCCGTCTCAGCTGCTCCTTAAGAAAAGGTACTGCTGGATTCAAATAGGGAATGAGGTGAAGCTTCCTGGTCTGATGGATTGCAAAGCCACAGGATAGAGAGCTTGAGGAGAAATAGCTCTTGAAACGCATTTTGGTAGGGTCCCAGAGTGCCCCATGGCTGGGAACTTGGTGGAATCGCAGCCCAGAGGAGAGGGGCTGGGCTGGCAGGTGTCGGTGTGCCGTGCTGTCCCTCCTGGGTGCTGATCTGCTTGGAACCAGGCATGCATGGGGTGCAGGAACTGCTGCATTGTTGTACCCACAGAATTTCAGCACGGGCTCCCCGGGGAGCTGGTGCCTTGCTGGGAGGTGGCACAGCCTCATCTGCTGGGCTCCCACCCCCATCCAGCTGCCAGTGCCAGCCCCAGGCCTCCCAGCTCTCCTGCCTGATCCTCTGCTCTACCACCCCCTGTCACCTCCCCCTCCCAGAGCAGCTACTGGGCCATGAAGCCACCAGAAGCCAAGGGAGCTCGCCACCCCTCCTGGCCACACACACCACCCTGCTGCCATCCCGTTTTGCATCCCGAAACCAGCATATGAAGAGGAATGTGAGTAAACATGGCCCCCCCCAGCTCCTCCCCATCCCAAATTCCAGTGAGTGCCAAAGAGAGGCCGCTGGTGAGCAGGAGCAGTTTCAGTCAGCTCCGTATTTACTTATGAATTCCAGCCAAAGGGGCGACAAAGGTGCTGGAGACCTCCCACCAGCCAGGCTTTTCACCCCGCACACCCCAGCATCTCCTCCCGCTGCCCAAAGGAGCAGCTCCCTGTGTCCCAGGTACAGTTTCCCTCTGCTCAGTCATTTTTCCTTTGCTCCTGTCTGCCACCGCCTCTCCTCGCCTGCCTCTTTCTCTATCTTTTCTTTCTGCATTTGCTGGGAAAAAGGTTTCTACATAAGAAAATGCGATCAAATCAAAAGAGAAATGGAAAGAAGTGCCTTAAAACTTGCTAGATGGCTGGTTTTTGTGTAAGATCAAGGGCCAAATTCTGCTTTCATCACACTGGACAAAAATCTGGACAATCTCCCCTTGAATTAATGGCATTCCTTTGTAAGGGGAACAGAATTTCATTCATTTGCACCTCGTACAGCAGCAGAGGGGCCATTAATCCTTACGGCTTCCAGTCACGTCTGCCCCAGTTCACAGCTCCAGCCAGTCCTGCATGGGAAGTCCCAGATCATTTTCTTGCATGCTTCCTTGGCTTGTCAGCTCATGATAAACAGCATCTCGTCCCGATCCCAAGTGTACAAGCGCACTGAGTGATTACATCACCCCCGAACCCACTCCAGTAAGATAAAATGTAGCTTCCATCCAATTTGCATAACTCCACATTCCCCAGTGGGCTCTCTCCTCTCGTGCGTAGCGCTCAGGAGCCAAAACCTGGTGTCTGCTGCAAGGCGTTCAACCCACCACCATCCCTCCCTGGAATTCGGGGATTATTGGTTCAGGTTCCTTCCAGAATCACTGCTGGGGGAGCCCTACTGCAGCAGATGCTCCGAGTTGCTTCTGGAAAGAGAGGCTGCCCTCACTCCCTGCCAAGAGCAGAGCCCTGAAACCGCCTTCCCAACACGAGGTCACAGCCCTGAGAAGAAGGTGGGCAAGTGCTGGAAACTCTCATTTTCATCTGTGCTATCAATAGGGAGTGGGACCAAACTCCTTTAAAAGCTGAAGGTGGCATCCACGGTTTGGAATCTGATCTGTTAGAGCAGCAGATTTTCTGCTGCTTTCCAAAGGGAAGCTCCAAACCAGACAGCAGACAGACCCCATGCTGGTTGGGATGTGTGTGGGAGTGATACCACTGACATGGGGGAGCTTTGCCCAGGTGTTAAGGCATGAGCTGGACTTGCTGGGCAGGTGCTGCAAGGCCACAGAAGACTTAGTCTTGTGCTCTCAGGAGGTGTCTGACCCCCCGTGTGGTGACTTCAGGACATGGCTACCATAGATGGGAGCACCAGACCCTTGGCAATGTTGGCTCCTTCACCCCAGGAGCACAAAGGTCATAAACCAGGAAACAGAGCCATGGGACACGGTATCTGTGGGAATGAGCCCACACCCAGCACAGAAGGTCACTGCAGGGACCTCTTCCAAAACCTTGCTCCAAGCCTGCCCTGGGCAAGTGGAAGGAGCCAGGCTGGCACAAACGGCCCCCAAGTCCCGCTGATCACACCTGAAACCCCTCTGAGATGGGTGCACTTATTTATTCTGATCAGCAGGCAGGAAATCAATGATGATTTTATAACATGGACAAACACTTAAATCTCAGTGTGTCTGCACTGAAAGGTCAGCAAGATGCTGCCAGGGAGTGAGGAATTCCCCCTTAACACCTCTGAGGAGCCTAGAAGGCAATGCAGAAGGTCAAGCTAGCATCTCAGCAGTACAGCTGCCTTTCAGGGCTTCCCTTCCCAAGGCATTGGAGTACCTTAGCCCTTGGGAGTGGGTGTGGGATTAAAACAAGGGCAGGGGGGTCTGGCAGTGTCTGGGAATAATGGCTTTCTGGGCACTAAAATGAGCTGTGAAAGGGGAGCCTGCCAGTGCTTGGAGGGGGCTGGGGTGCAGATGGGGAGCAGGCAGGAGCACTTCCTTGCTTTACATCTCTGGGGCTGCTAAGAGCCCCTGGGTGAATAGAGCTCCAGCTTCCTGCCAGGTCTTAAACCTTTGCAGTAAGAAACGCGTTTAAAATAAGCAAATGGAGGGAAATCCTGCTGTTTGCTGTCTTACTGCGGGAAGTGCTTGGCATGGGAAGGAGCAGGAGCTGGTGGCAGGCCAAGCTGTGCTGCAGCACGGAGCAGAGGAGCAGGTCTGCAGAGAGGGTGGAGCTCCCTGCCTGGCTGCCGTGCTCTGCTCTGCTTCTGCACCCAGGATTTCTCTGTCCTGCAAGCAGGAGGCCAGGGAGCAGAGGGGCAGAAGTTCCTTGCCCCAGCAGCCATCCAGCTGAAGCTGTGGGGATGGGTTCCCGTGCTGGGATAGAAGGAGCTAAATGGTCTTTGGCACAGCACCTCACATCAGTTCCCCCATTTGGAGCAGTTTGATGTTGACACACCACTGCAGATATGCTATAAAATTAGAGTAAGGGTGGAGGACAGCATCCCCCGAGCCCCACAGCATTTTCTGTCCAGAGCACAAATTTGGTTTGCCTAATTAGAGTTGGGGATCTGTGAAAAATGAGTGGGAATAAGCCTGGGAATAACTCACTGGAGCCCAGCACGGTGCTGGGGGAGCAGGAGCCAGCCCTTTTAGGGCTGCAGAAATCCCTGTCCTGAGTTCAGTCTGGTGTGGCACAGTGATTTTTCTGCCCTACAGAAACAGTCATCTCAGGCAACAACAAAATGTCTCTTCTCACAAAAGCCCCTCCGGGTATTAGCAGATTTGGATGGGGAAGGGGGTCCTGGAGTTCTTGTTGGGTTTTCATTGTCCTCACAGCTGGAATGACCCTGTCAATTTACACAAACTTCTCCAGACACATGCCGGGGTTTATGCTCTACTGGCATTTGCATTTCTACAGTCTGGACTCAGGCTGGGAACTTTTATTGGGTGGATTCTAGCAAAACAGAAGGCAAGGAATAAAAATAACTTTCTCTGGGCTGCGTTGATTGCTCTTACACTGGCAGAAATCCAGGTCAGCTCTATTGTTTTTTAAGGAGTAACTGGGTTTATGCTGGTGTTACTTTGTCCCCAGAGCTGTATGAAATGTTCACAGCAAAACCTGAAATTACATGGAACTAGCAGAGCTTCACTATTGGGGTTCATCACAAATTTGAATCTCAGACTGAGCTTGTCAAGAAATTCCTTAAGGTTCGTGAACCTTTCAGTCAAGCCTTGGCCCGGAGTCAAACCGAGCCCAAGCTGATTTATAGCTTTGCATGGAAATAATGTGAAATCAGTGGGTTTTGTTTGGTCTCTAAGCTGAAGCTCGATGCTTGCAGCTGAGCTTGGCTTTTAAGAGGTCAAATCTCTTTGAAAGACAAACTCAAACCTGAATCTGCAGTGGGAGCTGTAGGAGATGCTGTCGGGATTAAAACCACAGGCTGGATTTGCAAGGGTAATGAGAGGGGTGATTCCTACACAGTCCTTCAAGTATGAAAGAGCTGTGCTGCTGCTCCATGCTCAGAGCTGGGCAAGGAATCAAATGCAATTCATTAGGACACAAGGGCATGTAAGGATCATTTGATTCAGCTGGCTGCTGAAGTGAGCTAAGTACTATTAGTCCTAATCTCTGACAGTCCCTGTGACTGCCTCTTGGAGAGGCAGGAGATAGCAGTGCTCCTCTGATACTCCACTTCACACTTCAGGGATGGTGCAGCTCCCGCTGGTTATATATTGCCTGTGGGATTAGGATCTGCAAGGCAGCAGGGAAGCAGTTGACAGTGTGGTTTGGCAGCACAGGCCTCCTCCCCAGCCAGAGCCAAAAGCACAGCGCTCACGGCAGCCCCGGAGGAGAGGGATAGGAACCTCCCTTAGCTGTGTGGGGCCACGCTCAGAGCCCAGGCAGCTCAGCTTGCTTCTCTTCATGGCCATTTTGGGGTGAAGGAGGCTAGGAATGGACCTTGTTCCTAGAGCTGATGTGGAAATGGCCATGGCTTGGTGGTACCAGGGTCCAAGAAGGTCGATGTGACCCACAGCAAGGGCCAAATCCTGCTGTGGCACAGCTGGGCTTGTGCTTGGCCACCTGCATGAGAAGACCTATGGTCTCCTGGCAGCAAGTGAAGGAGCCTGGTGTGGGCTGGAGGAAGGAAGCATTTCTGCCCCAGAAGGAGGACAACAGCAGCCCTGGACTCCATGGCACCATGTGGCCTCTCCTGGAAGGCTGGTGGGGTGAGGAACACAGCATCTCCTCTGAGATGTGCCTGTCAGGTGCCTGGGTTTTCCAGAGTGGTGGTGCTGTTGTTTCAATGCTCTGGTGATGCCTGGAGCACCCAGATGCAATGAGACACCCACATATCCCAGCCCTTGCTAGGAAGTGCTATCCTGGCTGTGTCACCAGGCTTGCCACCACAGAGGCAATTTCCAAATTGACTGGATGTTAGGCAAAATTCTTCACTGAAAGGGTGGTCAGGAATTTAAAATGGTGAAATCACTGTCCCTGGAAGTGTTTGAAAAATATCTGGATGTGAACATGGGGATGTGGTTTAGTGGTGAGCACGGCAGTGCTGGGTTGACAGTTGGAATTGATGTCTTAGAAGTGTTTTCCAACCTAAACAATTCTGTGATAAATCAGGAGCTGAGGTCAGCTGGGAGGTCCTGCAGAAGGCACTGAGACACCCCAGGCAGGGTCTGAGGAGCCCTGTCCAAGGAGCTGTAGTTGAAGAGCTGGGCCATCCTCACCTGCTCAGGGAGCTGTGGCCTCAGGTATGGAAAAGATCCCCAGAAACGGGCCCCAACCTTAGGGCACTAAAACCCAAACTAAACCCAAACCCTCCAATTCCCCAGTCCTGTTTGAGCCACATCAAGAATCTTCTTCCTGCAGGACTATTTAGTTGGACCTCTTGGATGGCTGGATAAGGTCTCACTTACATTTGTTGTATTTCTTTCCTTTGAATATATGTGAGTGCTGTGTCCTGGTGGCTTAAGAGCAGTCCTGTTGGAGCGTTTTAGGGACTGAGATTCCCTAGCAAAACTGTGCTTACCTAATCTGAGACTAGAGAGCAACATGTAATCTTCCTGGGCAATCACAGCTAATGAGTACAGTTCACATGTTAACTTTTGGCCAGCCATGCACAGTGCAAACAAGCCAAAATGAGATTAATTGAAAATCGGTTGAAGGGACTTGACATGTGCTCACAGAGATGGCCCAAGCAAAACTAGAGGCGAAATTCAATGGATAAATAACTCATTGTGAGTTATTTGCTCGGCTCTACTTAAGTGGTTGATTATGTGGGTCTTTGGTTAATTGACTTATTGAGTGGCTGGCGTGGGTTTTTGGCTGCTCACTCACTCCCTGCACGTTTTTGCTATTAACTCAGCTGTTTGATGGAACAAGTAGTCTATTGTCTGTTTTTTGCTGGCTAGGTTGGTGTTTGGTTGGATGTTGGCTCTTGGGCTAATTGAACACATCTGCTGCTGGCTGTACGGTGGCTTGCTGGGTTCATCACTGGCTCTTTGTTTTGTTGCCTCTCTGATGTGTTGGTGGCCCAGTTTGTCACGGATCGGATGCTTGCCTACCTAATTGCCCTCCTAATTTCCTGCTCCTTTGAACTTGCCAACCAGGTTCTTGCTTTTCCCCGTTGCCATTTGGGGTTTCCATTGCCTCTTCCACCATCCTTGGGCTCCCAAGTGAGGACTCCTCCTCCCTGACCAGCTGCACTCAGTGTGTCATCTCTAGGACACCTGAGGATTGTCGCTGGGAAGGATGGACGTTTTCTGGAAGTCCATTCTCAGCTGTAGCTGTGTTCTGCAGCTCTGGCATGGCTCCAACCTGACCTTTTACCTTTTCCATTGAATTCCTCCTCGTGTCTGCTGGGAAATGTGGCACAGGAGTGTTTGGGTTAGAAACAGGTGGGATGTTGGCTTGCAGGGAGGCTTCAGCTAGAGCAGGGAAAGTGGAGGGGAAGAAGGGAAGTAGAGATGAGACCTGGGCAGGAAATGATCTCTGGAAGTCTATTAAAAAGCTCACTTGATTTTGACAAGCGCTCTTCATGCTCTTCTGTTTGTGTTTGGCCCTGACCTAACTTTAATTTTGGGGTGAGAGAACATTTTTCCACTGTGTTGAGAACGATTCCTCAGTTTCTTGCTGGGTAGGACAGAAATTGGCATCACGCAGTGAAATGTGTGTCTGAGAGCCAGGAGCCAGCTGAGGGGACGTCATGAGGGACAAGGGTGGGAAGGAGGGGGAGCATTCCCTGTGCTCTTCCTCCATGCCTGGCTGGAGCACCTGAAATCCATTAACAGACGGGTCCCTGCAGGCAGCCTGGCTGGGCCTGGCTCTGCCTGATGTGGGAGGTGTTGACTGGAGCTGAAGCTGACTTGACAGGGCCCCAGGGAGACACTCAAATGAGCTTGTTTACAGCTCTCCTGCTCTTTTATTTCATCTGCCATGCTTGTAAAACACTCTCATGGAGGAGATGGCAGTGTGTGTGTCCTGCTGTGCTTCCTGCTCCTCTGGGGAGCCCAGCAGGATGCTTGGCAGTGTTGGGCAGCTGTGACGTGTGAGGTAGTGCAGGTGTCCCCTGCAACTCCCAGAGTGGCCCTTTTGTATGTACCCTGTCCCTCAGGCACAGGGAGGGAATTGGCTCTCCAGATCAAGGTAAAAGTCATAGCCAGGGTGGGAATGCAATGAAATACGCTCTGGAAGAATTCATGCCTCAGATGAATGAATCCCTGGGCTTTGCAACCCTCGGAGATCTCATCCCCAGCCATGGCTCAGTGGACCATCCTGAGGGATGCTTGTTGCTCCTCTTGGACACTTGGTGAAATCCCTGGTGTACAGATAGAACCAGCTGCTTCCCTGGCTAGGGACAGAGAGGAAGAACATCCTGCCTCTCTGGGCAGTTTCTGTTGCCACAGCCTCCCTCTGCAATGCCACACACAGGATATCCTTCGACCTTTTTTATCCTCTGCTCCAAGTCTGGGATTTTCCCAGTGAGCTCTGCAGCTCTGGGTTTGTCTATCAGCCCTGGTGCTGAGGAAGGAGCAGCCCCTCTGCAGCTGATCTCCAGCTCAGGGACAGAAAACAAGTCATTTTTGTCCTGTGATATCCAGGCCTGGCTCCCTGAAGGGAAGAAGGATGTCTGTGCCCTTGGGCAATTTCTTGGAGGAAAGGGATGGGATAAAGAGGTACCACTGAGGTCAAGCTTTCTGTTTCAGACCTTATCTTGGATTTCTCTAGCTGTACAGTGGCCAAAACCATCTAGGAGAATGTGTTGAATGCAAATCTAAAACTTAGGAGTCCCCTTGAGCAGCCAGACTCGCTCAGTGGGGATGAGGAGCACATCTGGTATTGAAAGATCATTCAGCCGTTTGGTTGCACGAGGAATGTGCATGGAAATAATTCTTACATTAGCAGTCAAGTCATCTTCTCCCCACCTGTCTCATTCTTTCTCTTTTTCCATTTCTGTGGCTCGTTCCCCAGCAGGCAGCCTGGGCTGGGCTGGCAGGAGCTGTCCTGGGGCATGACAGGGAGCAAGGAAGATGCTGCCTAAAGCTCCCTGAAGGTCACCAAAAGGTAAGGGAAGAGAAATAGGCCGAATTCTACACATTTTTGTTGCTGTCTGAAGTTTCTCCTGTCTTGGAAAATGCCTGCAGGGCTGTCTTGCTGGAAACCCTCAGAAAAACACAGGGCTTTGAGAGAGCAGATGAAATGAAGGTGATCCAGGGGGGTAGATTTATTTGTTTAGCTTCTTGGAGAGGCAGTGAGGAAGAAAAAGGGGAGCATTTCCACTTCATGTCAGTTGAAACAAGGGAAAGACAGGAGGAGAGAAAATGGGAAGAGGCTAGACCAGCAATGGATTATGTGTGTGTTGTATTTGAAGTTCAGAGGGTCAGTGTTTCCTGCAGAGCTGGTCCTTGGCTCCCACATGGAACCATCAGGGGTACCAGTGCAGTGTTCCCATAGGATGTGACAGGAGTCATTCCTGGGGGTGATGCCCTTAGAAAAGAGCCCTGCCTGGGACCTGGGTCTGCCTCTGTCCTCTGGGATACCCATTTATGCCACAGTTTCCTGGGGAGTACGTGGATAACACGGAGCCCTCCAAACGCTGCTGGAAGCACTGGATCAGCTGCTGCTCCTGGGTGGGTTTACAGTGGCAGTTTGTGCAGATTAAAATGAGACATGACCTGCCCAAACCAGCACCTCGGCCACTGGGACAGCCAGGATGCAGCATCTGGATCAGCTCCACGATGTCTCTGCAAGTTGGTGGTTCCTCTGGTGCTGGTACCTCTGTCCTCCCTGGCTCCCATTACCCCTGCCAGGATGTTTCCTCAGCTTCACTGCAGCCCAGCTGGACGGTCTGAATGAAGCAACAAGCTTCTCCACAAAGCTAAGAGCCATACAGAAAGTACTGTAAGGATGGGGATGCAGGAGGAGACCAAAGGGGAGGGGTCCTGGAGCCAGCAGGGTTTGTGAATGCTCAGCCCAGCACAAATTTCATTTATCCTGGGCTTCCAAACTGAGTTTTTTAGCCCCAGTGAAGTGAGGACAAGTACTAATGTGTGGATTTTTGTTCTATAGTAAGGAAGAATTTTCTGGATGAAAGCTTTAATTAGATTTGTTTGGACCATGTTCACATGCCTCCTGGGTTCACTTTCTCTGAATACTTTAAATAACAGTTTTATTGGCAGGAACATTTGTGCAAACTGCAAATTTGGGGTCAGCATCTCAGCTGATATCAATCAGCGCGGGCCTCTCCGAGGTGGTGGAGGTACACAGATTTACACCCACAGAAAGGCAGGCTCCCTAAACGAATATTGAGAAATTAGTCTTGGAACATAAACTTGGAGAGAAATCCTCCAAGTGTTTGTACTGGAAACCCTATCCTGAGGCTGCAGCAGCGTTTGAATCGCAGCAGGGAGCATCAAGCACCGGTCAGCAGGGATCCTGGCGCCCTCCTGCACCTCCTCACCTCCTCTGTCTCCCCACACTGCAGTGCTCTGCCCCCAGCCAGCCCTTCCACGCCACTCACCCTCTTGTTGCCACCACCCAGGCTGAGCTCTGCAGTCTGGACTGGCCACCCCAGCTGCATGGAGAGCCCTCGCCCTTCTGGGACATGATCCAGCCCAGCTCCTCACTGGGGGCTTTGGGGGTGTTGAGTTTGGAGGCTTTGAGGGATGGAAACTTAGGGGGGCTGGGACTGAGCCTGGGGATGGCAGGAGAAAAAGGAGGCAAGGGGCCCTCTTATTGCTGCCTCCTGGAGGAACTGGAGCATGCCCAGAAACAATAAATGTCCGGCGATGATTTGATGTGAGTTAGGATGGAAAAGCATCACAGAGGGTGCGTCTGAGACAAATTCACTTTAAACTTCAGTGAACTCTTGAACAAATTCTTGTGCCTGTGCAAAGCTGTGTTCCAGATGGGCCAGGAATCCTTGGAAAGGGGGCTGTTCCCTCACTGGGATCCAGAACCTGCTCAGGACACCTTTGGCCAGTGCTGCAGATGGGGAAGGGTGAGGTCAGGGATGGCTGGGCTGGCACAGGAGCACAGGAGGGAGCAGAGGTGCTGGATGTTGTGCAGAGAGGATGTGCTGCCTCAGCTCCCTGTTGGTCCAGGGGACATTCAGGACCAGACCTAGCAGGGGCCAGGTCCAGACCCATTGCTGGCAGAATACTTCGCTGGGTGCAACAGTCTTTGCACCCAAAAGGTTCTCCAACATCTCTGTCTTGCATGATGCAGACTGTAATATATTGTATGAATGACCTTTAAACCTAGAAGAAGCAGCAAAAGCTACTCCCAGGTTGCTCCAGGTAAAATCACAGAGAGCAACCATCATGAAATCATGGAATATCCTGAGCTGGAACAGACCTACAAGGATTGTAGAGACCAACTCCTGGCCCTGCACAGGACAACCCCAAAAACCGGACCACGTGCCTGAGAGCGTGGTCCAAACACTTCTTGGGCCATGGGTGGTTGTAGTGGACTCGCCTTGCAGCACCTCTCTGGTCCCACACAGTGGTGGAGACAGAATTCTCTGTCCTAGCTGGCTCTGGCCACTGAAGCAGGACTGGAAGAAGACTCAGGAGGGATTGGGGGCATCTTCTGGGAGCATCAGCAGCCTTTCAAAGCCCCCTTTGATTGCAGCACCCTTGGTTCAGCCATGGGGCTGAGCTCTCTTGGGCAGCCCCAGCTTCCTCATGGCACAGGGCAGCTTTCCCTGTGTGGAAACAGACAGCTGGAACTGCAGCCCCTCAGCTCTGTGCCACTCTTGCTGGGCCATCACAGCTTGCTGGCTCTCACAGCCCTTTTTAGGCAAATTCTGCACATCTGGCTGGAGCTCCCAGCTCCAAAATTCCCTGTGTAGGACTGCAGGTGGACAGAGGGTTTTCATCCTTCCCTGACCTAAGCAGATTATTCTTGCTTTCCAGGCCAAACCTCTCGGAAAGGAAGGATGGCATCAGGTGTGCAAAGCAGGCATAAATGCCACCCCAGCCAATTAATTGCCTCGCTGATCACCACTGCTCTGCATGTGGGGCCAAGGGGAGCTGCTCCCTGCCTCCCCAGGCACCCAGAGTCCCAGTGAGTTATTCAGAGAAGGGAAATCCCTGTTTTGATGAGGGGGACTGAGAGGGGCATGGGGAATCCAGGCCAGGACTTGTCCATCACTCTCCATCCCCAGAGCAGTGGAGCAGAGCCCTGGGGTCAGGCAGGTAGGGGCTCTGGGGGCCTGTTCAGTCACCTGGAATAAGAGGGAAGGAATGTGCAGAGACTGTGGCCTCGCTGAGAGGCTTTGGGGTGATGGGGGTTAGAAGAGGAGGGAACAAGCATCTCCTGGGGCTTTGTGGGGAGCACTGTTCTTCTGGGAATTGGGTGTCAGTCTTCAAAATAATGCAGCAGAGGGAAGATGTTGCATCCCACACATCCAAGGCTTGCCTGACCCCAGGGCTCAGCAGGCAGCACCTGAGCAGCTCAAAAGCCACCTCATGGAGCAGTTTGGCTCTTTCCCCACAGCTTCCATGCAGGGTTTCTGCAGCACAACAAGGGGGTCCTGCACATGAGCACGTCTGTGTGGAAGGTCCCAGCATGCACAGCAAAAAGTATCCCAGACAAAAAGTGTGAGTCCCCCAGCTTCACTCCAGCATGGTTTTGGGGAGGGAGTGGAGGAAGGCCGGATGCGGGCAGCCCTGCCCTCACACCCAATAAAGTGGAGCTGTGTCTGGTTTGTATCGAAGGCAAAATGAGAGAGAAAAAGCCCCTCCAAAATGAGATTCCTTACATGACAGCATGCTGACAAGCTCCGGAGTGATTTTGGCAAGAAAGGGGAATGCTGAGCAGGAGCTGGGGTTTGCAGGATTGCCCAGGCACTGGGGGAGCTTGGGGGGCTGCTGTGCTCCCCCTTCCCAGCCCTGCACCCTCCTGCCACCTCTTGCTCTGAAGCTGCCACCCAACCTTCGTGCTGATGTCACCAGGGCACTGCTCTGCTGAAGAGGGAACTCTTTGTAATGCAGGGGTTTGGGGTTTTGGTTTTTCCCCTGTTTTTCTCACTCTGGCCTCTTCAACTCTGGCTAAGCTGTCAGTGAGGGTGTCCAGCAGCCCTGAGCTTTGCAGATTTGGTGCTGGTGGTGCAGGTGTGTCCCCAGTTGGTGACAGGTCGAGTGGGCCCATGAGGTGGGTAATACTGCCCCTATCCAGGAGGGAAAGGGAGCAGGAAATCATCAGGCTCCCCTGCAAAATGTCTCCCTCTAACTCCATCACCCCTGGACTCCGAGGAACCCCTCGGATTTCACTCTCGGACAGCAGACTGAGAGGGAGCAGGCACTGCGCTCGGGGAAGCAAGTGCCCACAAAACCTGGATTCCCAGCGAGCAGCTGCATCCCCGCTGCTCTCTGGGAATGTCCCTCCAGAGCTATCCCTGCGCCTTAGGGCATCAAGCCCCCAGCCTGTGCCCCCTCAAGCTGTTTCTCATCCCGCGCCGGGTACCCGCAGGCCGGGGGAGCGCGTTTCGGCACGGCGCTGCTTTACGAGCTGTCGGCTTTGGCCCCGGCCCTGTCCTGTGCCTTATCCGCGGGGATGGATCTCGGCAGGATGGGCCGGGGACCGCGGGGATGGATCTCGGCAGGATGGGGCCGGGGACCGCGGGCGCCGCTCCCACCGACGCGCGGGGGAACTCGCAGGCGCTTTTTCAAGCATCTGGTGGTTGAATATTTATGAAGTAGGAGAGCAAACCAAACACCGGGAATCAAAGGAAACCGAACCTGATACTTGCAGTTGCCAAAACAGTCAGGAACCAGTTTCTTCCTGCCGGCTGCAGGGCAGGAGCAGCGTGTCCCCCGGGACAGTGGGGTGGGAGGGAGCAGAAGAAGCCATCAGGCAGCTCCTGTCCAGCAGGGCCAAGTCGGGCGGGTGACACCCGGGCACAGCTGCATGGCAGCCACGCTCACTCACACCCCTTCTGCCTGTTCAGCCCCAAAATATCCGTCTCCTTCAACAGGAGCCCAATCCTACGGTCTTTTTGGGGAATTCAGTGCTGTCCCTGCATGGGTGTGGTGCAAAGAAATCCCTGTTGCTTCTCTGCTTGCAGATAATTGGGGGGCAGGGAGAGCCTCATCCAACCAGGAGAGGAAGAAACCTCTGGGTGACTGTTCTACATGGGTTCAGAAATTTTGGGATCTCTGTGCCACAGCCTCGGCTGCTATGCCAGCAGCATCAGCACAGACAGCACTGGAGGCTGGGACTTGTGCAGCCAGGATGTATTTCTTCAATCTTTCTGCATTTATTTGGTTTGATTTATTTTAAATTACATTTAACAATTTTTCTGAGTGCTCCCTGGGCTTTTTTTCCTTAGTTAGGGACTTGAGCAAAGCTGGAGCAGAAGGGAAATATTATCAGCCAAGCTGGGATTTCTACCACGTGCAGGGGTTTTGTGGCAGCCCCACGCCCGCCAGGACATCCACCCACACTCACGAGCTGACAAAGCCAAGGAAAAGGTCTGTCCCAGTCACTCAGGGGGCATCAGCATCCCATCCTTTCCCTAGCTGCCTGCTACCTCTGTGTCACCACCAAAGCTTTGCTGGTGACTTGCCTGTGTCCCTGCCCTGCGGCCATCAGGAGGACATTGGGAAGAATCTGCCACCTCTTTGCAGGAGCCAGGGCAAGGGGGAGTGATAACTTTATTCTCCTCTACAACAGAGGACCTCAAGCTCAAATATCCCACATTTCCAGGCTTCTCCATGCTGATGGTTTCAGCCCCATCCTGGTGAGGTCCTGCTATTCCCAAGGCTGACAAGCCTCTCCCCCGGTGATACAACAGCACTTTGGACACAGAGCCCAAGCTGGATCATCACTCTTCACCTTCCTCGCTTGCCAAAGAGGGCTTTCTAAAAGGTTTTCGAAGACAGATGTGCCAGTGTCTTATCCTTGGAGATTTCATTACTTAGAAGTAAGTAATTCCCTCCTCTAGGAGCAGGGAATCTCTCTTACCACTCCCTGTCTCCAGCAGTGTGGAGGCTGGAGGGAATCCTGGAGCTGCTCAGCAGTGATACCCACAGCCCTGGAAGGAGCTCAGTGCTCTGCTGTATCTTGGCAGCTGCTGCTCCCAGAGTTTCAGTGGATCCACCACAAACCCCAGCATTACCTCTTGGAGGGCTTTCCAGCTCTAAAACCTCTGGATTTCCAGTGCATCCAGGGAGTGGTTTGCTGGGATGAGTTTCCAATAGCGCCCATAAGCCTGCCCTGCCACTGCTCCCGTGGGTGTGGAGGGAAGGTGGGCAAATCTTCCCCTCATCAGGAGCATCACTTTGGGCTGCTTGCACATCCCCAGAACAAGCAACACTGGGAGCTGTGGGTGTTCTCTGCTGCAGAGGGAATCCGGCCAAGGAGCCCAGACCTGACATCATCCCAGGAAAACAGGAGAGTTTCAACAGGTTCAACGGGAATGATGCAAATGAACCCATCTGTAGGAGCCTTTCATGGGTTCCCATCCCACTCCCAGCTCCCATCCATCCTCCTGTCCAGGGCTGGGCAGTGCTGGGATTCTGGTCTCATCACTGGGGTGGCACAGAGCAGGGGGAGGACAATAAATCCCTTTGCCAAAAAGAAATGATGCTGGAGGGGCTCACACGGGGGCTGTGTCCTGGGAATGCTGTCAGAAAGGCATGGAATGCTGGAGGCACTGCCAGCCCCAGCCCTGCCAGCTGCCTGCCCCTGGAGGGACTGGGCTAACTGGGAGAGCCCTGCAGCAGGCCGTGCTCCCAGGGGATGGGATGGGTTTGGCTCCAGGCAACCTGGCAGGGGGTCTTGGTGGGGCACAGAATGGGAAGAGGAGGGGAGGATGAACGGCTCTGCAGAGAAATCCATATCAACAATTTAATAAGACCTAAAAAAAAAAAAAGTCTCCCAGCTGGGATTCATCAGGGAGAGCTTTCCAGGAGTAATAATAAGGAAAGCAGACTCCTGCCAGCACAATACCTTTGTGCTGGCTGGGTGAGGTGTGGTCCTGGGAAGAACGGGTGGGCAGCTGATCAGCTGAGTAAGGACCAGGGCTGCCTCTGCAGTGGGGCAGGAGCTGCCAGGCACAGAGTCTTGGAGAAGGGCTGTCTTGGAAAGCCCTTTGCAGGCATTTGGAGCGGGGGCTGTTTCCCTGCACAGCCCCTCCGCCCAAAGCTGGGCTGGGGGCTGGGGAACAGGCTCCTGTTCCTTCCCAGGACTGGTGTTATTAAGCCTAAAAAGGGAATTGTTGGAGTCTTTACCAAAGAAGGAAGGCCGGCTGTGCTGCTGGCAGGCAGAGCTGGGGGGGAGGGATGCCACAGGCCAGCCCACAGGTCTGGGGGCTCACCCCCCTGCTTGTCCTGGGCTCCCCTGGAATGCACAGGGGCCAGATCCAGCCCCGAGGTGCTGCAGAAGCTGGTGCTGTGCATGGGCTGCTGCAGGGCAGGAGCTGCTTGGATCCCGTGCCTTGTGTGCAGCAGGTGTTGGGAGGCAGTGGGGGTGAGACCTGCACTTCCCTCCATAAATTCACCCCATTCCTTCCCTGCCTGCAGGAGTTTAAACAAGGCTCCCACGGGGGGAGAAGGAGTCATACCTCAGCTTCTTCCCAGTCCTGCTCTATGCTCCACCCTCCACCCTCCATCCTTCACCTTCCCCTTTCCATCCTCTATCTTCTACCCTCCCCATTCCACCCACCATTCTCTACTCTCCACCCTTCACTTTTCCTGCTCCCTCCTCCAGGTGGAACAGCAGAGGAGAGCTCTGCCCAGGGTGTGCAGAGACTCTGCACTGCCCTGCACCCCATGGAGGAGCCCTGGCCCTTCTCCCCAGGCTGGCAGATGTTTTCCACATCTCCTCATCCCTCTGTCCTTACCACCATCAGCAACCAGCTGGAGCTCAAGCAGAGATAGGTAAGACAGCCTGTGGCTGCAGGGCTGTGCCACAAGGGCAAATCCTGCCCTGAGCAGTGAGTGCTGCTGTGTCCAAAGGTCCCAGCAAGGAGCAGCCAGAGGATCTGGGGGTGCCACTCCCAAGCAATTCTATGAGGGATTGCAGCTCTTGATGGGCTGCAGGTCAAATTCACAGTTATTAGAACTTAGTAAATGTGGTTTTAACAACCATCTGGTTCTCCTTTTATATGCAATAACCATCCCATTACATCGAAATAAAATCCACATTTAAGGCTCTTAATTGCACAAGTGGCCTTTAGCTTTTTTCCTCTCATCTCCAAAAAAAAAGGAAATGTCCTATTTCCATCTGTCATAGCAGAAGAATTTGGGTGAGTCTCCAGCCTCCTCTTGAGGCTGGGCTGCTGCATGTGGGGTGTTTCAGCCCTGGGAGAAGGCACTGGAGCCAGCCAGGCTCCCCATGGCCCCTGAGGATCCTTCCCCGGGGCAGTGGTGGGGTCAGCCACCCTGCAGCCTCCTGGAGGGGTCCCAGCATCCCTGGGCATTGTGTGGCCATTTCCTGATACAGACCAGAATAGGGTGAGGTCAGTGAGTCACCTGGTAGCTTGAACAGAAGAAAAATCCAAAGGATTTTTAGTTCGTTTTAATAAACTTGCCTTTCCTCCAGTTCCCAGCAAACCATATTCCCCTCAGCCCTGTTTGTCTCCAGGAAGGGCAATGCAATGGGAAATGGAATCTCAGATGGTCAAAATGTGTCTTTTGGTTACTGCAAAACTTGAAGTGATGCAAACCCAACCTGGCAAAGCAAAAGCCTTTTCCCAGACAGAACAGTAAAATCAGGCACCCTCATGCAGGACATTTTCTTCCTTCCCCCAGGAAAGCTGCAGCAACAGGATTTTGCACTTCAGAGGAGCTACATCTCCCAAGGGAGAGCGGGAGAGGAGTAACCCAGTGCAAGGGAACATCCTCAGCATGGCAGATACTCAAAGCTGAGCTGAGCATCTCCTGTTGTCTCAAACATGTTCAGGCTCAATAACTGGGGGATTTAGGTGATAGTGGTGGTTCAGCACTGTGGAAACCAACCTGTGATGTGCAGCACATCTTGGCTGGGGTTTATAAACTACCAGGGAGCCCTTCCAGAGCCAACATCTCGTCACCACTCTGGCACAGAGGGAGAAGCAGGGGCAGAGCAGGGCAGGCTGATTTCTCAGCAGTGGCTTTTCCACATTAAGCAGCTCCGTGGCTCCTTGCTTTCCCCAGCGAGGCCAAGAGCCCTGCCCATGTCACAGCAAGTGCCCCCAACGCCAGGGCGAGCAGGGACGGGTGTGCAAGTGGGAGCTGCAGCGGCTCCAGGGCACCTTTCCCAGAAAGCAAAAAGCCCAAGTTCACAGTGCCCTCTGCAGGAGAAAGCACAGCCCTTTTCCCCAAATTTCGGGGCCTTCCAGGAGGACAGTGAGTGGTGGGATGGGTGTCTGACAGCCCTGGCTTGCTGTGTCCCCTGTGGGGACAGGGACACAGAGCCCCATCGCCCATCCCCAGGGACTCATAGGGAAAAAGCCATTTTGCACCTTGACTTGTACATTGCTTCACTGAAGGGACCCTGATAGCCATTCCCAAGAGTCACCTGAAATAATCACTGCTATTTATTCCCACAGGAAACCCAGCTTGGTTAACCAAGAGGTTTGGGGTTTGCACAGCAGAGCTGGGGCTTAACATTACACTTGCTTTTTTATATCTTTTTATTTGGTACTTAAGGAAAAACAAGGGGGCAGAAATGAACAGATGGAAAACAACACCCAGCACTGCATGGGCTGTGACAGGGCATTGTTGTCCCAAGCATGGGCTCGTTCCCCAGTGTGCAGCACCAATTCACACACCAAGAAGAGGTATTTATAATTTTTTTTCTAATTTGCATAAAGTAGGGAGCTGGGTGATAACCCACAAAAGGCTGGCTCCCTGTACATCGAGAGTTTACACTATTTATACATTTAAACAAAGGTATTAGCATTCATTGGTTGCAAATTATGGAACTTTTTTTGTTAATTAGTACTCAATCCCCTATTTGCTAGTTACATCTCTCGTGTCTCGTGCTAATTTGTCCACAGGCAGAGTTCTTCTTTCCATTTGAGTCTGGGGTCCATCTGGAGTAGGCGGTCAATGAGTCAGTGGTTGTGATCTCCCACTTCCCCAAAATTACCTTTTTCTCAGTTACTGTTCAGCTCTCTGTCTTCACTCCTGGTGGCTCTCAGCCAGACAGCCCATTCCTCTTTTCCTTAAAACAAAAGATTAGAATCACAGAATTAGAACAGAATATAGATTAGAATATCGCGAGTTGGAAGTGACCCATCAGGATCGTGGAGTCCAGCTCCTGGCTCTGCACAGGTCACCCCAACAACCCCGCCCTGGGCCTGAGAGCGCTGTCCAAACACTTCTGGAACTCTCTGAGCCTCGGGGCCGAGCCCGTTCCCTGGGGAGCCCGGGCAGTGCCAGCACCTCTGGGTGAGGAACCTTTCCTGATCCTCACCCGATTCAGCACAGCAGCCAAGCGAACGGAGCGCACAACGCTCCCGCTTGATCACATCATATGCACAATCGCCTTGCGTATCAAACAGCTATTAAACCACCGATTACTGAAAAACCTACAAGTTTGACTCAAACGCCCTCAGATCTCGAGGAGCTCGGTGTCGGTGTGACACAGCCGGCAGGGCACGGCATCAGACGGTGTGACACGGTGTGACACGGTGTGACACGGTGTGACACGGTGTGACAGTGTGACACGGTGTGACACAGCACGGCACGGCTCTGCACGGCTGCACACCGCGTGAAAAATACCGTGGCAGGACAGAACGCGACAGAGCGCGACAAAACCTGACGGCGACAAAGCCTGACGCGACACGGCCACAGCCGCCCGGCCCTTTCCCGCCGCGGCCCCTTTAAGGCGCCCTGGCCAATCAGCGCTGCCCACATCCCCGCCGGGGGCCGCCCCCGAGGCCCGCCGGGAGGCCCGTACCACTCCCGCCTCCCGGGGGAGTCACTCCTGCCTCTGGCCCGGCGGCCCCGCCGCCGCCCGTCCCCCGCCCGCCTCCTCGCCCGCCCCGTTCTGTCCGCTCTCGTTCACGGTTTCTCGGTTGTCGCAGCGGGCGGCTGTGGGGCTGAGGGACCGTCGCACAGCACGCCGTCCCTCTCACCCCCCCC
>VZRO01007806.1:228490-264740 GCA_013397915.1 Daphoenositta chrysoptera | reverse complement strand
GGCGCGGAGGGGGCGCATCATGGCGGCGCCGGGTGAGGCGAGGGCGGCGGGCCGGGGCCGGTGTCGGCACCGCGGGGAAGGGGGCACCCAGGATAACGCGTTTATTTCTCCGCAGGCCCCAGGCTGCGTCCGGAGGCGGCACTCAGCGTCCTGCTTCTCCTCGCCGGTGCCCAGGCCCTCGTCCCCAGCCATCGTCTCGCTGCCCGGGACCTGGCGCGGCTGCGGGCTGTGCTGGAGCGGCCCTTCAGCGACGTGAGGGCCGCCTACTACTCCATCGTGGGGCTCAGCAGCCTCGGGGTGCGGGTGGCGGACGAAAAGGTGAGCAGGGGAGGGCCCGGCTGCCGCTGCCCGGGGCGTTTTGAGTGCTGAGGGGCTGCTGCATAGCGGCGAAAAGCGAATTATTGATATAATATGAGTTTATAGAGCGAGCTCTGCTTGGACAGGGCCGTGTGGGAAATGTGAAACGAACGTGCGTTATATCCTAAGTAAGTACCGGAGTGTCACTGGTAATTACCGACCTCACGTGTTATTTGGATAAATTGCGTCTTTGTCGGGGCAGTAACGTGGCCCTGGCTCGCTGGCACTCACTGCCTGTAAATGGTGGCCTCAGGGCTCGCTCCTCCACGGCCCCTTTTGATGTCATTGTGGACATCAGTTTGTTTAACTGTCTTGTGAGTAAGTTCCCTGCCGGTGGCACGTTTCTGTACTGTTAAATGGAGTTCTCATTAGTTTGTTTCAGTTCAGGTACTGAATTCAGGCAGTGCTATTTTTATATATAATTAGTTATATAATCTTAAGGGTGCTGGTATCAACATAATTCTTACTGTGCTGTGTCTCTAAGCATTTCTAGTTTAAATATTGCAGGTTGTGCTTATAACAACCTCCTCACACAGGCATACCTGCTCATATGCATGTGGATGTTTACCTGTGCATGTGAACTGTAGATAGAAGTTTGTTCTTTCCTCATAGATTCATCCAGTACAGGCGTCCTAAACCCTTTGGTCTTGGTTTCTTTTTGGGTGCTGCACATAAGCTCTTAACTCTGAGGCTCCTGAACATTTTGTGATGAGACTTTTTTTGTGCACAGTGCACCTCTTCACAGGGTGGGGCTATTTAAAAGCTAGAGGTAGTAAAAATAATAGCCTGGTATAACACTTGAACATCTGCCATGGGATGACCCACCTTTAAGATGTTTGTGTGCACTGATGAGCTCTCCTTGAGGCTGAACAGCCCCAGCTCCCCCAGCCTTCCCTCCTGAGAGATGCCCCAGTCCCTCATCATCTTCACAGCCCTCCAGCATGTCCTTGTGTGTCTTGGGCTGGGGAGCCCAGCACCAAACACAGCGCTCCAGATGTGCCTCAGCAGGGCTGAGCAGAGGGACAGGATCATGTCCCTGACCTGCTGGCAGTGCTCTTCCCAGTGCACCCCAGATTCCATTGGCCTTCTTGGCCCTCAGACTCTACTGGTTCATGGACTGCTTGTTGTCCACCAGGACCCCCAGGGCCTGCTCCAGAGAGAAGGTAATCTCCTGGAAGGCTGTCCCATTGGCTAAGCATGATTTCCCCTTTGTGAATCCATGTTGGCTACTCCTCATCACCTTGTTTTCCTCCACGTGTTGAAGATGACAGCCAGGATGCTGTTCCAACACCTTGCCAGGGCTGGAGGTGAGGCTGACTGGCCTGTGGTTCTCAGCATCCTCTTCCTTGCCTTTTGTGGAGGCTGAAGTGACATTGGCTCTTCTTCAGTCCTCAGGAACCTCCTATTTTCCATGAGCTTCCAAAGATGATGGAGGAGGGCTTAGCAATAACATTTGCCAGCTCCCAGAGCACTTGTGGCTGCATCCCATAGGGGCCCATGGGTTTGAGGGTGTCAGGTTTGACTAAGTGGTCTCTAACCTGATCCTCCTCAGCCAAGAGAAAGTCTAGGAATATTCCTACATAATGAAGTCTTGTCCTGCTTGTAAAGACCTGTGCTCCACACATTCAAAGCCCTGTGATTTATGTATGAACAGTTAAATTCTTGGTTATTTTCTGGTTAAAATGTATCCCAGTGATCCATCTACCCAGCTGTCAGTTAATACAAATTAATGAGCAGTCCCATTGCTTCATGCTGTACCTGCTTGCCCCACTTTTCTCTCTGCATTCTTTGAAATTCTGTATTTGTGTCCATTAATGATGGTGTGATATACAGCTGGAAAGGAAGCTCACCCACAGATTTTCTGTTCATCTGTTCTCTATCCTGGAAGATCTTCTCTACTAAATATACCTGTGAGACTTTATTTTGATAGGGTTTGTAATTATACTTAATTTAGGTTTGAATTATGGTTGTAGTAGAGTTTATGTGAAAATTCCTTATGTCTTCTAGGAGGAGCCACCTTTGTTTCTGAAGAATCTTGGGCGTATAAAAATGCACAGTGTTCATGGAATTGTTTTAGAGTATCATTTAAATCTCCTCTCATTGTTTTAAGTTAACTTCTGTTTCTCCACAGGCTGCATGCAAGTTCATCAAATCTCATGTGGACTCCAGCAGTGTTGAATCCCTCTTTTATGCTGCCCAGTCCATCCAGGTCCTGTCTGGCTGTGAGGTGAGTGTGGAGCCCTGAGTTCTGCAGACAGATATAACCAAGGAAATGCTTGCCTTGATATTTTTCTTGGGTTTGTTTTATGCATAACTTTTGCTTTCTTTTAGTAGATTGTTTTCTGTTGTGCCTTAGGTAAATAAACGTTTGGGTGGGCTCTACACAAGGCAAAGTATAAACAAATAACACAAGTATTTGGTGCAGAGTAATTCGGAGGGGATGTTTTTTAATTAAACACTGATGGCCAAGAAAAAAGGCAGCAAATTTTATTACAGTTCTCAGGACTGTCTCGATTAGGAACTCTCTGTGTGGATGACAGACTGTTTGGGTGTTGGAACACTGCTGGATACAGATGCAGACCACTCTTGCTGAATGGGGGTGGGTTATCCAAGCCCTCTTTGTCATCAGTACCCCTGGCTACTACACAGAGGTGTGATGCCACATGAAAAGCAGTAGCAGGTTACCAGGATAAATCTGAATCATGGATTATCCCACCTAATTGATGGTTGACAGCAAAACTTAGGCATTTAGTTAATTAAACTAAAAGGTAATGAACGATAAATGGATTTTTCCCAGGAGCTTATAGTAGTTCACCAGTCCTGTGTGTTGCTCCAGGAAGGAATCAGTGGTGATTTGAAGGCCACGTTTCTTCAAGTGTGAATTGCTGTGTTCCCTGTGCTTTTCCTCAGGTCACCATTTCAAATGAGACCAGGGAGCTGCTGCTGGCAGCTGTCAGTGAGGATTCCTCAGTCACCCAGATCTTCCACGCTGTTGGTGCCCTGAGTGGCTTTGGCCTTCCTTTGGCATCCCAGGAGGCACTGAGTGCTCTCACTGCTCGTCTCAGCAAGGAGGAGAGCGTGCTGGCGTAAGTCTCGGGCAGGAGTCATGCACATGTTCATCCTCCAGGCAACTGGATTTTGAATTAAATTTGAATTAAAGAGTATTTAAATTTGAATTAAAGAGTATTAAAAAATAGATATAATATATATAAATATAAATATTAATATTAATATTAATTTTTTTATTATATAAATTTATCTTTTTATTATATTAATAACATTTATATTAATGTAATATTAATATAAGTATATAATATTTCTATAAATATAAATATTATATAAAATATTAATGTTTGAATTAAAGATTATTTAAATGCTTACTGTTTGTAATATAGATGTAGTCGAGTAGGTGCTGTGTTTTCGTTTGATACCTTTGTCCAGTTCATTATTGTTCCATGGGGACAATGAAATGTATGTTTTGAGGCTATTTATGTATGATTTTGTGAATGAACTTTTCTCATTTTGTGAATGAATATTCAGTTTAGTTCAAAGATAATGGTCAGTAAAAGGGATGGTATCCCAAAAAAAGCCTCCAGTTAAAAGGATTGACTACAGCATTTTTACTTTATACCCAGCCATGATTCTGTGTCATTTATGGTTGCAGCAGACTTGATGCTCTATCTCCGCCCTGTTGTTTGCAGTTTGGGCTGCCTGCACTGTGAGCTGGAAAATATGTGCTAGTAAGCTGAAGGAATCTCAACATTTATCACCAAAGAACTTTGTTTCACTGTGGAACAAGAGAACAGAATGTCCCGTAAAGGCTGGAGAAGAAAGGAAAACTTTAAAACTTGCTTTGTTGACTAAAAAAATGAATTCCTGGAAGCCTCAGTGGCAAGTCTGGGATCTCTGCTCTGCAGGGATCAGTTTGTTCTCTGCAGGGATCAGTTTGTTCTCTTCTCTGCCTTTGAGTCTGAGTTTCTTGCAGCGCTGATGCAGTTAAAGTGACATTCTGTAATGAATGCTAAGTTCACTAAATCACTTCAGATTCATTCTCTTGAGTGAACTGAAGGCAGGAACAGCTGTTTTACACTTCATTCAGAATAGAAAATGCAGTTCCTTTGATTTAAATGATGTTTGGCTTTTAAGGAAAGAATAATCATACACTTGTTTGGTTTTGTTTGTTCTTGTTTAAGAACCATCCAGGCTTTGGAGACGGCATCTTACCTGTCCCAGCAGGCAGATCTAAGTAGCATTGTTGAGGAGATCGAGGTAGGAACACACTGTGCTCTCTAATTATTCAGAAATTTGCTAGATCACTTTAGAACTAAAAGAAGTATTAATGTGAAAAACAAAATGAAAAGCCAACCCAGCTAATTGTCTGCCTGCATGATGTGGCTTGGCTTTCAAGCAGGTAATTCCTTGGACTTTTACCTGTTTCACAGTGGACTAAACCATAGAAAATCATGACATTTACATATAATTAAATCCAGTAAAGGCTGGAGGTTTCTCTTTTTTCCTGTTTCTAAATTACTATTACAAAATATGTCATTGATACCATACAGATAATTCTTGATTACATGCCTAACAGCAGAGTTAACTTCTGTGGATCTCCTAGAATGCAATTTAAATTTTAATAACTCTTTCTGTCAGGATCTTGTCGCTCGCTTGGATGACCTGGGTGGAGTTTACCTGCAGTTTGAAGAAGGAATTGAGACTACTGCCCTGTTTGTTGCTGCTGCCTATAAGCTGTCAGACCACGTGGGTACAGAGCCAGCAATAAAGGAGGTCTGTATCTGCCTTTTCCTCCATTGCACACTCCAACTCCCTAAAAGGATCTGCCCAGTCCCTGTGGTGCAGTCCAAAAGCCCGGTGTCACTGGGTAGAATTTCTACTGGAAAAACTATTGAGCACACTCAGTGAAAAGGGACATTGTGGAGGGAATGCTAGGAGACAGAATCTAAGAGGAAATTCCAACTTAAAGATCAAAGGCTGGATTTGTTGGTTTTTTTCCTTTTTCAAGTGTACAGAAGGAAATTGCAAGTGAGGCTTAGTTTTTCTTTGTTTATTGAGACAAGGTGTTGAAAAAAACCCCTTGTTTGAGAATTTGTTCTGGTATTTGGCATTTGTGTAGCACTTTCCAGCATTTCAAGGTGTTTTGCAGATGTTATTTATCTGTGAGGAAATGCAGGCACCTGAGTTTGGGGTTCCCAAAACAGAGACGACATTACCATGTGCCTGCAGGAATCCAGATGAAAAAACTTGTTGTCTAAGATGAAAGACTGTTGGAAATTTCTTTTGATCTTGGTTAAGCTAGAAATCATTTCTGCAAGCTATCCATTTGATACTTTTTTTTCCACAAGTTAATGGAGTTAAGTGTACTTTGGAGTGAGAATGGCAGCTCCCTAAAGCACGAGCCTAAGTGGCAGGGTTAAGACTGAAGCCAGTGTAAGACATCTGAGTTCAATCCTGGCTCTTTTCCATACTGCTGCCAAACAGACTAATGCAAAGTAATTTTGATGTCATTTTTGAGGTGGTGATTCTGCCACGCACAATTCAAACTGTCAGCATCCAAATGATGCTTAAAAAAAACCAATTAAGGAAAATGGTTTAGGTTTGTTTTCAGAATTGTGCTGTCAGAAGTGCTGCTGTTGGGGGTTAGGGCTTTATCTCTGGTGAATGGTGAGAGTGCCTTTGGAATGCCACAAAACTGTCTTTAAAAAATAACATGTGGTGTTTGAAAAAATAGCTCCCTTTTTTTCCCCCCCACAACTTCAATGAGAGTGTCAGTTGCTGATTAGGGTCTGGAGCAGTGCCATGCCCTCCACAGACATGAAAAACACTGCAGGATTGGCACTGTGCAGGAGTTCTGTAGCATTTATCTGGATGCTTTCTCTAGTTGTGGTGTTTGGTGCTTACCTGGTACAAGCAGGAGAGTGCAAATTTGAGATGCAGTGGATTTCATTTAGAAGTGTTCTTTGTAGGTCACTAAGTTGATCCCTATTGCTTTATTTGGGATTGTCTTTGACTGTTCTCATTCTCATTAGAATTTAGCTCAAAAACCTTTGTTTGGATCAAAGTACAGGTAGGCAGTTCCTCTGTTTTCCAGACTAGCAGGGAGTGATGGAAGAAGCTGAATAATGAGGGATAATGAATAATCTGCAGAGAGTGGTGCAGATGCCCTAACCCTACCGAGTCAGCCTGCAGAACCAGCTGGGGGGATGCAGTCCACTCCTGCTTTGGAGAGAACAAATTAGCTTTGGCACATCCCAAAGGCAGAGCTGGCTCTGTGCTCCTGGTGGTACTGCTTTAAAGCTAATCCTCTTAGCTTGAGGACACTGCTGAGCCTGGGGGGATAAGCCTGCATGGGCCTAGGCTGGCTCCTTCCAGAGCACTTGGGATGCTTTGCTCCATGGCCTTCCCAGCCTGGCAGGTAGCCAGGACATCAAGCCTGGTCCTGCTCCACTGTATGAGGACAATTGTGCAGCTCTTGCAGCCAAGTTGTCTTTTTGCAGCCACATGCAGTCTGGGTAGTTGAGCTGATGACATCTTCCCCTCTGAAACATGTCATTTGCAGAGGTGGATCCAAATCCTGCTTTTCCAAGTTCTTAGCACAGTGCCAGCCATTGTGGTTGGAACCTCCCATCCAAGAATAAGAATGCACATGTGAAATTCCAAAGCTAGATAATTTTGGGTTGCCTCATAAGTTGAAGTATTTTTAAAGCAAATGGAAAATTAAACAGTGTTTCATGAACGATGTTTTCATGAATAACATAATACTGAGCCAGTTTGCAATGTTGTGGTAAGCTGCTGGTGCTTATATGTGATTGGCTTTTCCTCTTTCAGGATCAAGTTATCCAGCTGATGAATGCCATTTTCAGCAAGAAGAACTTTGAGACGCTCTCAGAGGCCTTCAGCGTTGCTCGTGCTGCGGGTTCCTTGTCCCAGAACCGCTTCCACTTGCCCGTCATCGTTGTCCCTGACGGGCCTGCGGCCGTGTCCCATCAGCAGCCCGTACTCAGGGTAAGGCCTTACCCCAAACCTGGGCTCAGTCTGGGCTGCTGTAGCTCTGGGCTGACTGAAAGTGTAAGGTGATATCTTTCACCTTCAGCTCAGTGACTTAGGTTCCAGTAGATCTGGGATTTTAGTGCTTTTCTGAAGTGATTCTTAGGAACCTCGGCTTACCAGACACTGCCTCAAGAAGGCATGGTGTGGAAGCCAGCCCTTAGAAAGAACAAGGGGATGTGGGATGCTGAGCAGGGAAGAACTCTGGGTGTGTAACACAGAGGGTACCGAGTTGTCTGTGCTCTTGCATTCCTTCTGGGACAACAAGTTTCACAGAAATGCTGGTTTTTCTCTCACAGCTGCAAGTGACCAATGTTATGTCCCAGCTACTGACTCAAGTTTCTGTAAAGCTTGACCAAGCCAAGTCTGTGTCTAGTAAAGCCACTGTCCTTCAGCAGCTACCATTTGTTCTCTCTGGGTAAGAAAATAAGATTATTCTTAGAGTAAGGCAAACAGGTGTTATTTAAACAATATTGGACTTACTTTCTGTAACTGTTTTTCCACCAGAGAAATGTTTCTGTGATAGAAGACTCAAAATGCTGTGGTTGTGTTTTGTTGGTGT
Source organism: Daphoenositta chrysoptera (assembly GCA_013397915.1). Classification (NCBI taxonomy): domain Eukaryota; kingdom Metazoa; phylum Chordata; class Aves; order Passeriformes; genus Daphoenositta; species Daphoenositta chrysoptera. The sequence goes on along the minus strand of VZRO01007806.1, from coordinate 256,759 downwards.
CGTGTGACTGAGCACATTTGGTGCTGATGGTGAATTTCTGTTGTTTTTTCTTTTCACTGGGAGTGGGAAATTCCAATGTTCTTTTGACCTTGGTCAGCTTTGAAGAATTCTTTCTCTGCTGCACTTAGCAATGTTAGTTTTGTGCTGTGTTGTTTACCTATTTAATATAGCATATTTGGAGGCTTAACACCTTGGGTTTTGTTGTTACAGAGATTTCTTTGAGCTGAACTTCATGAATGTGAAACCTGCAAGTGGATATTACGATTTCTCTATCAGTGTAGATGGAGATAAGCGATTTATTGCTAACAAAGTGGAGGTGAGTGTGCTCTTTGATGTATTTTCATTCTGTGCCTATTCACTGAAACAGCTTTTTATTTATACTTGTGAAGGATGTTGTATGGAATTTTTATCACATGTTTTTCTGTAATGCCTTGGATTTTGACTAGGATTATGGCCAGTAACCAGATTAAAATATGATCAAAAGGGATTTGTGTCAATTTCAAACCTGACTTATCACTTATATGCTGATCTGACAGCATATGAACAAAGTGGAAGTGTTTATATGGCAGCCCTAAGTCGATATGCAGAAATGATTACCAAGTGTTAGTTCTTCAGAGCACTCCAGATTTGAGCCCATAAATCTCAAGGCTTGGCTATCAGTTGTCTGGGGATTGCCTGATGTGTGGAAGCTGAGCATTTGTTGTTGTCTCTTTGTATAAGCTCTAGAGCCCTAGAAGAAAGTCAAGGGGATCTTTTGGCATCTCCAAACCAGTATATGGTGAAGATTTTGTAGTGGAGAAGCCTTGACCAAAGCAGATAAAGTCTTCCTTTCATGCTCACAGAGCCCTTTTTTGGTGGCATAAGATGTTAGACCACACCTTTCTGAAAAGCAGTTCTAGATAAACACTTGGAGTTTTCCTTTCCTCAATTTTGTTAGAGAGAGAGCAGTGTGACCTCTGTGACTGCTCATGTAGTCACCCCAGTGTCAACAGCTGAGAATGCTCTTCTCCAAAGAGGTCCATTCCCAGGGTTAATTTTTGCCCTCAATCACCTATTTAAGGAAACAATTAGCATTTCAAGTCTTCCAACATATTTAGCTTGGAGTGGAGGAAGACACTTACAACTGCTGACCTTTACTCTGAGTATCAAATGGACTCAGTCAGTGGAGCAGTAATGGCACTCAGGGGTGTCAGAAGGGGCTGGATTGTCCTGCTTAAGCTGGGGCTGGCACAGGGAGGCACCGGCAGGAATGTATTAGCGCCGGCAGCTTTGTGGGAACCGCTGCTAATAAGACACATTGTTACGGGGGAGGACTGCTGGGGAGCTGCTTTTTCCTTACTGTTATTAGCATTAATTGTCCTTAATGCACCATCGTTTTGACAGTAATGAGCTAAACCAGTGGGTTATTACTCAGGCAGAGACTACATTTCCTGGCATTAAAATATTTGAGAGATGTTTGTGTACTGTGCAGTTGGAGGGGCTGTGTGCAGCAGCTCTGAGTTGCCTTCACACACCTTTTATAAAATTAATATTTCATTAGTCCATCTTTCTTTGCCTCTGTGTTGGAACAAATTAAGGCTTTGCTAAAGTTGGCCTGAATCATCTGCATGCTAATGGATCCATTTTCAGGGGTAGCCTCTCTCTTAAATTACACTCTTTGTTGTAAAGGAACTGCCAAGATGATTGTGTTTGAAGTCTGACCTGAATAGTTTAGTTAATGTTTTTACATATTTTTCCCACAGGTTCCCTGTGAATTATTTTTCAGGCTGAGGGTGTGGGGCTGGTTCACATGAGCAAACCTGTAATAACAAATTGTAGTATAAGATGAAAAATATCTTGGCAATGAAACTTTAATTCTCTAGGGGAGCATTTGTAAGCTGTGAGAACAAATGTGCTAATTAAAAACTACAGACTGCAGTAACTGCTTGTGTTTGAGAGAAGAATTGAAATCAGCCAAACCCACTCGGCTCAGTGCCTGGATGGGCTGTGGTTTGGGGCTGGGGAAAGGGCAGGAAATCATTTCTCTGCTTGGGGTTTATACTGCACTTAACACAGACGAGTGTGATAAATGGCAGGGCCTTATTGGCTGCCCTGCACTGAGTGATAAATGCTGTCACTCTGAAGGAAAGCTGGACAAAGTGCAGGTCTGCAGGAATGCTTTGGCATTTGCCTGCTGGTAATAAAATCAACGGAAACCTGTTGGGCTTTAGGAGCCAACAGAGGCAGAACTGGTTGCTGTTTGGAGACTTCTTGTCTCAAATTGCTGTCCAAAAAGTGCACAGGCAGTGTTAAGTTGCATCATATGTGATGTAATCTTTAATAGCTGGTTTCTGCTAGTTCAGAAGGCAGACTAGTTGGATCTGGGTAGTTTCTTTAAAAACAGCTCTCTCAAGGGCAGCTAATTCCAGCACACCTGAGAAGCTGGTGTCTGCAGAGCTGGCTGCTTGTGCAGGGTTGGCTTAGGGTTAGTGACTGGTGCAGGAGCTTTGCCAGAAGGTAAATTGCTGTAGATCCTTCTGTTCAGGCTGGGCTCTGACTTGGGCTTAATTGTAAGACCCTCTTTGGAGAAGAGGGACAGTAGCTAAAGCATCTGCAGTGAACTTGACCATAATTGGTGTATGTAGAGTGCTCTGAGGAATTTTCTATTGTGTTTTGTTGCAGCTGAAAGTAAAAGTTTCCACAGAAGTGGGGATTACTAATGTAGATCTTTCTACCGTGGATAAAGATCAGAGCATTGCGCCAAAAACAACCAGGTAAAATGGCATGGGGTGTGTGATCCTGTAGGGAAACCCTGACTCTAGTCTAGAGCCTTAGTTTCTCTGAGCACCAGGCCTTCTCTTGGAAAATCACCTCAGTTCTGTGTGGGTTTTTTCCTCCTAGGGTAGCTTACCCAGCCAAAGCCAAGGGCTCATTCACTGCTGACAGCCATCAGAACTTTGCTTTATCCTTCCAGCTGATAGATGTGAACAGTGGAGCTGAACTCATCCCTCACCAGGTTAGGACAATTTTTGTCATTGCTGTGTTACCAAAATGTTCCATCATGAAGCATCTGAGTTGACAGTTGCTCTTGAAAAGATTTGATAGGTTTTGAGAAGCTTTATGTTCCTGACATGTTTGGTGCAGATCACTGATCTCAGTAGATGGGAGATTCACTTCATTTGTTTTGTCTGTCTGTTAAATGAAACCTATCTTGGCTCTGGTAGTGTGTTGTATTTAACTCCACAAATTGAGTGCATATAGTCTGCACTGCAAAAGCACACTTCTGATTTTTTTTTTTTTAATGTAGATTGTTGGCTGAAAAAGTCCTTGAATGTTCCAATCTTCCTTGCAGACTTTTGTCCGACTTCACAACCAAAAGACTGGCCAGGAGGTGGTGTTTGTTGCAGAACCAGACAGCAAGAATGTGTACAAGTTTGAACTGGATACCTCTGAAAGAAAGACTGAATTTGACTCTGCCTCTGGGACCTACACTCTTTACTTGATCATCGGAGATGCCACTTTGCAAAATCCAATCCTGTGGAATGTGGTATGTAGCTGGAAGTGGGGTGATGTGGTTTTGACATTACTGACAGTCTAACAGGAGGGCATGGTACAGGCTTGGAAGCAAAAAGCTCACATATTTTGTTCTTTTTAGTGAACCAGAATCTGTTTGGCCATTTATGGGCTCTGAGGTTTGCTGTTCATTGCAGGTTTTAAGTAAACATCAAAGCAAGACAGAAATTAACATTTTTTCATCATGTGGTGGTGCAGAAACTTCAGAACGTTTATGGGTTTGATTCCAATTTCACAGCAGGCTCTCAAAGTTTAACCTCTCTGTTCTTTCTCTGCTGGAAATAAGTCCAATTCTTAATGATGGGTGAATTGCATTACTGCCTCTGTTTAGGAGAGGTTGCTGCTTAAAAAATCTGGTGTCTTTTTCTCGATTTCCTTTAAAAATTATGTAAGTCATAGTTTGGCCGATAAGAAAATAGAAAAATGGAGTAGGTTTTATTGATACATTTACATCTAAATGCATTTCATTTCAGGCTGATGTTGTGATCACATTCCCAGAAGAGGATGCACCATCCACAGTCCAGTCCAAGAACCTCTTTGTTCCCAAACCTGAAATCCAGGTACAGTCAAAATTATGTGTGGAGAGGAGGGCTTAGTGTTATGTGTTCTCATCATAATTTATTTGTAAGTAATGTAATTAAAGGAAGACCAGAGTTACTGCTTAATGGAAAGAAATTTGTTGCAGTTCTCTGGTGTATAAATAAATAAACTGTGTGTTCTACCTGTGAGAAGCAACTGGTGTCAGTGAGAAGACTCAAACATGAAAATTTGGCCACATAAGCACCACAGGAAGGTCTCTGTTTCATTCCAGCCATCTGTGCTGGTGTCAAGCTAACAAGTGCTTCTGTGAGTGCAAGGAAAAGTTAACTGTGCAAGAAATCAAATGTGCAGAGCCTGGAACAGACACTGCTTTAAAGAGTCAGTCTTTGCCTTGAGAAAATGCCTCTCATCCAGAGGAACCTCTGAGAACAGCACCAGGGCTGCAGCTGGTCGTCTGGGGAGCAGAGAAGCTGCTCTGTTGGAACACTCCTACTCAGGGGTTGGTTTTGTTTGTTTGCAGCACCTCTTCAGGGAACCTGAGAAGAGGCCTCCCACAGTGGTGTCCAACACTTTCACAGCGTTGGTTCTCTCCCCGCTGCTTTTGCTGCTCATCCTGGTGAGTGAATTGGGTCACAGAACAATCCCATTCAGTGCAGAGTCACTTAGGAGGTTGGACAGCTCAACTTCTTGCTAAAACTCTTGGTTAATCATGACTGGCACAGCAGTGCTGGAGTCACAGCAGGCAGATGTCAGTGCAGAGCATGGGTCTGGTTTGGTTCTTGAGGTTATAGTCAAAGCAGAATAACACTACTGCCAAGCTGAAGTAGGTGGATGAGTTTCTTCAGTGTGCTTCAGCTGGGGATGGTGAATAACAGTGGGCAGATTAAGTTACAATAACATTAGACTTCCACAGGAAAAAGGCAGTTATTCTGCCTCACATGTAATAAATCCATCACAAAATCTGTGTTACTTAATCCTATCAGATTGAGTTCCCATTTATGGACATTTGAGTGTCTATTGTTGAAACATCCATTGCTGCTCACTGTATCATCAGGTCAGTGCTTTGAACTTAATGCAATAAAAAATTTCACTGAGGCAAGTTAAATCATTCCTTATTTGGTAGATGAAACTGATCCCAACAGTAATTTCCCATTAGCCAGTCTCAGTGAAAGCTGGCATTCAGGCAGTCGTGTCCTCTGGTCTATGGAGTTCACAATATACAAGTTGATGACACTTCAGTGAAAAAACTCATTGTTGCTGCTCCTCTTTTCCACCCTTCATGCCTTCATCTTTTGTAGTCAAAAGCTAAAACTGTTACTATGAGCAAACATCTTGTATCTGTAGCTATTCTTCAGATGAGTCCAAAATGAGAGCATTACCTTTTGGTTTTTTGATATTTTTAATGGAAATTATTTCAACTAGATAGAAATAGCAATGTCTATTTCACTATTTAAATTTGGAGCAGTACTCTCATCAGTTTAAGATATTGGAGGAACTGCATTAGGGCAGTCAGAAGTAGCAGGAGAAATTTTCACCAAAAGAGCTCAGCAATGCTGCCTTGAGCAAAATTACTACTCACTCCTCTTGCAGTAGTAAACAAGTGCTTCTGTAGAGAATACACTGGATTCACTGAAGATCTTAAAGCAAACAGGCTTGAAAGATATTGAAGCTTAAAATAAAAGCTTCTGTTTACAAGGCTGTTTAACCCCAGTTTTGTTTCTTTTCCTTTTAGTGGATCAAGATAGGTGCCAACATCTCCAACTTCAGCTTTGCTCCCAGCACCATTGTTTTTCACATGGGACATGCTGGTAAGTGCCAGAGGCTTTCTGCTGTGTTTGACCTCCTCGCCTGGGAGTTACAGATGAGAGCCTGTGGTTAATGGGCTCGTGGTCTATTAACTCTAATGACATAACAGCATAACATTTGTTCTCTTTGTTTCCATCTGCCTTCCTGCTTTTCGTGATTGTTAATATGGTGATAAACCTGTTTTGGCCATCAGCTTATAACAGCCATCATTATCCGGGCCCCCTCTCTCACTCCATTTATCTGTACTTAATAGAACTTCTTATTTCCAGAGGTCACGCTTTCTTTATTGCATGTTTATTCTCTGAGAGCAGGGAGGTTCTGTGGGGATTGAAACCTGCAGGACTTTGTTAACAGTGAAAGGCTACATCTTTTCTTTAAAGCTCTTCCATGAAAGCACTTCTGGTTCTTTGGCTGAACCAGATTTTTTCATCAATTTTATTGTGCCCTTGGTCACATAGTTATTTACTGTCTTGATAGAATTTCAAAAACGTAGTAAGTTGGGAGAGTATTTGATCAACTGATTTCCAAATGTCGGCGTATTTCTCAGTCCAAGTCAGCTTCCTTGGAAGCTTTATAAAGCTGTAAGCCCTTACAGATGTGTGAGGTTAATATTCCCTATTGAAATCCAGGGTACCCTTCTCTTTTTAATAGCCCTTAATGTCTATAATATGTCCACAATTCTGCCACAGGAGGGTTGGTTGCAAACTGTCAGTGTCACATTTTCTTTCCAGAATGGGGACCCAGATGTCTTCATTCCCTGGCAATAATGTATGGTCTTTAGATCTGCCATTCAGAGCTTCAGAGATGAGATAGAAACCAAATGCTTAGGCCTGGCAGTACAGTTGTTCTGAGGATAACAAATGGTTGGTCTTTGAAATGCAGTTTCAGCCATGAGCTCTGTCTTCTTTTTTTTCCCCAGCAATGCTGGGACTCATGTATGTCTACTGGACTCAGCTCAACATGTTCCAGACTCTGAAGTACTTGGCCATTTTGGGTGGCATCACATTCCTGGCAGGCAACAGGATGCTGGCTCAGAAAGCTGTGAAGCGGTAAGGCAGGGGCACAGCTTCAGCATGGGTGGGAGGAGGTGGCAGGGGGGTGCTGCTGTGTGTCAGAGAACTCTGCTCTGGGCTCTTGGAGCCTGTGTGTGGGGCTGGGCTGCTCGGCCCCACCTCCCTGCCTCTGGAACTGAGCAGGGCAGCGAGGGGCTGTCCCCAGGGTGCAGCTCCTGCAGGGAGAGCTGGCCGTGTGGCATGTGCTGAAGCAAGCTCTTAGAATAATATTAGATTATGGAAGCCATTATAAATTCGGGAGAGGCCCAACTGTTGTGATCACATTCCGAGAAGAGGATGCACCATCCACAGTCTAGTCCAAGAACCTCTTGGGAGCTGTGCTTGTGGTAAATGTATTAAGAGGAGGAGGGTAAGGTGGGAGTAAATTGCTGCTGTGTTCCTTTAGCTAAGGGGAGATTGTGGAGAAAAGGGAAGCAGCTGCTTACCAGCTGTGCAGCAACAGACAAGAGAACAAACACTAGCAAACCCAGGGAAAATTCTGCTAGATATTAGGGATACAGCATTCATTTCTGGACTGGCGTTGGATTCATTCTGCACACTTGTGTCTTATGCCACGCAGTGTCCCTGAGTGCCCTGGCATGGGCAGCCAGGAGTCTGCTGACCCAAACTGCCAGTGCAGTGCATTGATGAGAGGTCACACCGTTCCCTCTCCTTCACTTCTGCCACGCACAGTGTCCGTGTGAGACTTCAGCTTTAGCCCTTTTGTGCTAATGCAGCCTCTGACTTTGAAGATGATCTTACTGACCTGCTTTGCCATCACTCCTGTGCTTTCCTTACTTTCCCCTTTTTGAGCCACTGGGAGCTTATCCCTGAAAACCTCTGCATAGACAGCCCTGGGTTCTCACTTTTTTGATTACACTCTATTAAAACCAGGACAAGAACTGTAAAAAATCCCTAAGAAATATAATTTTCAAGAGGGTTACATTGAGTTGTTTTCTTTAAAACATCGCTACATTGATGGCTGTGTCAAGGAGGATGATTAATGTAATTAACCATTTCCCTACTGTCCTCCCAGCTTCCTCAGCCTTGCTCCCCCAGATGTCCAGCCCTCTCCACTGTAGTACTTTATCTTGTTTGCATAACTTCCCATGGGAATTTTGTTGCCCCTGGGGCTGTTGTGTCATTTAGTAATGTTTCCTTTTTCATTTAATGAGTAATGAGACATTGTTATTAAGTGGAGATTGCCTAGGATACAGATTTGGGGGAAAATAATACAATGAAACAAATTTCTAAGTGTCTTGGCTCAACCAGGGCTTCTGTTAGCGCATAGATGCAGGTGGTTGGTTCCTGCTTCAAACCACCGCAGGGGGTGTCCGTGTGCTTTTTCACTGTAAATGACACGAAGCTGCAACTACAATGGCAAATTTGAAAGTAAAACTTCTCTCTGAGGCTAAAGTTAAACCCTTTGTACATGACTTTAAAGTTCAAAAAGACATCTCCTTGTGAAGATGCTGCCTGCCTGTCTCAGATGCTGAAGTGCAGTGACAATTAACCAGATTGCACTTTGAGGCGAAGCTGTGGAGGCCGACAGCAGGCGTGGGAAGGGGAGGGACGGGAGCTGTCTGTATAAACCAACTTGTTACAGAAGTTACCAGAAGGCCTGGTTTTGCTTTTTGCATTTCTGTCACTGGGCCTGGTTCCTGGAACAGGGCTGCTTTCTTCCTTCCTGTCTTCTCTGAACTTTCTCCCTCTCTCCTTTTGGCAGGATCGCTGCAGAGCAGAGCAGTAGGTTGGCAAAGTATAGAACGCTGCGGTAAAAGGGGGTTTGCTAGTGACCAGCTCTTCAGGAAGTAAGGGCCTTTTTGGATTTTGCCTTTCCCTGGGCATGCTGCCTGTTTCATTTCACCTCATCACTCACTCCTTTGACAAAAAATGTGTGAGCTGAAGCTGCTTCCCCCAACATTGCTTATTGGGCTGTAAATCAGTCCTTGGGTGCCCTGGCTGCTGCTGGGTTGGCAGATTAGCAGTACATGTTCTCTGAGACTGAACTGCCTTTGTGTGATTTCCTTTATTGTCTGAAGTCTGTATGGTGATATGTCCACGTGTAAATTTGCTGTTGTGGGCACCAAGCAGTTCTCAGGTGAGGAAATAAACCTAGTTGAAACAATATTATTGCTCCTATAAATAAATTATTAGTAATGTCACCTGGAGGAGTCCATGATGAAAGTGACTGATACTGGAGCTGTTCCCATCCTGCTGCTGGTGCTTCCTATCCCCACCTGCTGTATTCTGGCTGTTCAGCTGCCAGGCTCTCTGCTTGCTGAATTACATCCTCATTTGGGGTGGTGAGAGCTCTGTGCAGCAGAGCCAGGTCAGCACCACCTCTCTCAGCCAGTCAGGAACATGACCCAGTCCCGGGTCACCCTCCCATTAGACTGAACTGGTCACGATGGCTCAGGTGGCAGCAGCTCCCAGCCCCCTCCATTCCATACAGCCGTGCTATAGGTCTCCATTGCCATGTGCCAGCAGAAAGCCCTTTGTTTCCTTTCACCCCAAGAGGTAAGGTCCCAGTTTGCTCTGTGCACACTGCTGCAGGAGGCAGGACTGCCCTCTTCTGAGTGTGTGTGCATGGGGGCTTAATTCCTCACTCAGTGCACTGGTTTGCTGTGGGGAAGAGGGAGAGCTTCTGGGATGGGTCCTGTGATGACACAAATCACTGCACAATGTGCTGCACAGGTACATCTCCTGAGCATCTGCTTCCTCTCACAGCCACAGTCAGTGCTCCAGGCACACGGGGAGCTGAATGGAACCCAGTTTTTGTGGTGCAAATTAAAACCAGCACTGGGAGGTTGTGCCACACACATGGTGTGCACTGTGGTGAGAGCTCCTGTCTGCAGAGCAGGGAAGTGTGCAGGATGGTTGCACGCAAATTACCTGTGAAGAATTTGGCACCGTGTCCCTCAGAAAAACACCTTTTTGCTGTCTCTTCTCTCCCTGGAGTGTTCTGAGGTACTTGAGTACAGAAGCTCCAGCGAGTTACTGGAGAGGAACTGGAAGTGGCTGTCACTTGTCCTTGTAGATGACTGCTGTGTTTGCTGTTCAGGCTCCTGGATGCTTCCCTTTAACATCACTTTGGGCCAGTGGTTTGCAGCTTTTTAGTGGCCTGTTACCAAGTGCCTCATGAGTGTGTTCTCCACAGCCTGCACGTTCCCTGTTTCTCAGCCTGGTATTTTAACTCCTTCATTCCTTATGGGCTGTAAGTAATCCTAGAGGATCATGGAATCACACAGTGGTTTGGGTTGGAAGGAACCTTAAGGTCCTCTAGTTCCAACCCCCTGCCATAAGCAGGGACACCTTCCACAAGACTGGGTTGCTTAGGGCAACATCCACCCTGGCCTTTAACAAATTCCAGAGATGGGGCATCAACAGCCTCTCTGGGCAACCTGTGCCAGTGCCTCACCCCCTTCTGAGTTAAAAATGTCTTCCTAACATCTAATCTAAATCTGCCCTCTTTCAATTTAAAACCACTGCCCCATCTGCCTGTATAAAACATCCCTCTCACTCCTTTTTGTAAGGCCCCTTCAAGTCCTGCATGGCCACAGTGAGGCCTCCCTGGGGGCTTCTCCAGGCAGAGCATCCCCAACTCCCGCAGCCTTCCCTCAGAGCAGGGGGACTCCAGCTCTCAGAGCATCTCTGTGGCCCTCAGATCTTGCAAATAACTTAATATCCACAAACCCTAATTTAGCTATTGCTGCCATATGCAGTCACAAGCGTTTTTCCTCATTGCTGAGTTTTGTGACACCTCAGCTATGTCAGTTAGGAGTGTCATGCTATGTGTGCCTGTGTCTGGCATCATGGAAGGCAAAAGGATCCCAAAAAGTTGGGTCTGCTGTGCTAACCCTGCTTGATCTTCTTGGGGACTTGAAGATCTTCGTGTTTACATGGACCAAGGATCCCCAGCAGGTGGATCAGCCCTGTTAAAAGGAGAAGTTAAGGTACTTGCAGGCTTTGCCTTCAGCCTGGGGTTTTTTTATTCAGTTCTGTAATTTAATAGGCACATTCATCCCTTTTGCACCAGAAGTTAATCTTCATTTTGTCTGACCATTTCCATGCTCCTTGAATTCCATCCCCCATTCCAGAGCAGTGCTGGTTTTATCACTCAAATAAGCTGCTTTGGGGAAGCTTTTCCAACGAGCTGCTTTTGAGAGAGAATGAGGGATCTGGGGACACTTGTGCAGTACAAGGAAGTGCTTTGTTGCCTGGAAGAGTTAATTTTTCTGATTTTTCTTTCCAGGACACACTAGTACCAGAAGTATGGAAGAAATGTGGGAAAACAAAGCAAATGCCTTCACAACAGAAGTGAATAAATAACTGAAAGGCCAGAAGAAGGAAGGCAGAAGATGATTCTTTTTTATATATTAAGTCAAAAGGGTGCCAGTTAAACTTTTTTTAAAATCTTTATTTTCGTCATTGTGTTCATGCTACTGGAGTGCTTTTCATATGAATCTGGAAAATCTTTTCTTCCCTGATCCTCCTCCCTTCTCCCAGGACATTTGAATTTCATTTTGAGAAAAAGGAAGAAGAAAATACAAATCTGCTTTTCTCCAGATGCCCTTTCCTCATCCTAAAGATTTGTGAATAAAGAGGAAAGAATGGCCCTGAGTGTTGTGTTTTGGCTGTCCCAGAGGCAGCGATTGGAAGCTGGGCTCACATGAGAGTGGGAAGAGCTTTTTCTGGTGGGTGGTTTTGTGTGAGTCACTGCTGAGCGTGAAGCTTCCTGTCCTTTCATGTCCCTTCCCAGGGGGCCGTGGTTACTGGGGGGGACTTCCCTCCTGCCTTTCCCTGCTCAGGGCTCTTCCCTCCCACTCCAGGCTCTGCCCAGCTGCTCTGGGCCCGCAGGGTCAGGCCCTTGTGGGGAGCCAGCTGTGCTGCTGGTGTGCCTGGCCGTGTCTGACCCGGCAGCTTTGGGGCTCCTGTGGGGGTTTCACTCTCTTTTCATCCTCTGGAAGGTACCTTGTCACTCCCAAGATGAGTTTGATGGAGGTTGTTGCCTCTGGTCATTTGTGAAACCAAAAGCCAGGAATCTGCTGGTTGCCATGTGGGCACGTTTGAGTTCCTCAAACTCTAATTTCCCACCTAATTACTCCCTTCAGGACGACCAAGCAGTGCTGAGGCAGCAGATTTGGGTTACTGAAGGACTCACAGATAGATAGGAATAACCAAAGGCCTAAATCTCCTCCTGATGAGCAACTTCTATGCAGGAAACTTCAGTTGCTCTTCCCCTGCATCCATGTGTTGGCTCCTGATCAGCCCGTGTCAAGGGTAGTTGCTTTAAAGGCCTTTTGGCAAAGGAACCTTATCAAATGTCTTCTGGAAATCCAGGAAAATTACATCAGCAAGCAAGCATGTGGATAAAGGGTGTGGAGCTGAATCCTCCAAAGCATTTCACGTGTGTGAGACGTGACCCTGCTTTATTAAATCCACCTTGTCTCTTCCCCATGCTCACACTTAGCTCACTGTTCCTGCTCTGTGTAGCAGTTCCTACCTGCCTGTTCAGTGTAAACGTTGTGAGGGACCCACAGAGGTTTAATGAACTTCTTTGACCTCCTCTGCACTCCTTCAAACACCAGATCTCGGGCTGCATTCAAGTCCTCTGGGACTTAAATGAGTTTTAGGCAAGAAATAACTAAGCGACTATTCATAGTAATTTACCCTGCAGTATTTTTTTTAGCCTTGTGTTTTACTACTCCTCAGTTAGCAGCTTTGTTCTGTAACTAATTCTTTCTGCTGATGCTTCATGCTAGGACAGAACTTTCCCTGTGCCTGCAGAGCTGCAGCATGTTACCCAAGGAGAGCCCAGATGCAAAAGGAAAACCATGGAGTGCCCCTGGGATGTATCTTCTCTAAGCTGTGTGTGTTGCTATTGATTTTTCTATTTCCTCGTGAGTGCATTAGGAAAGATTGTTTTTATTATTTTGGTCTTTTATTCATCAGATATTTTCTGATTCGCTTTATTTGTTTTTGTATTTAATCTCACAGAATTTGAGCATTTGTTTCCTCATTTTGAAGTCTCTTTTATTCCATATAGCTGCACTCACCCACCCATTTAATCACACAGATTTAATCACCCAAACGCTTTCTGAAATGTTTTTTATAGGTCTTTGATTTTATTGGGGGTATCCAGTCCAGTGATTGCATATGCCTTTTATGCCACTTAACAGAGTTTAAAATATTTTTGCTACCATGTTAACTTGCTACTTTAGGAAGCCACTTCATTTTTTGTAATTCCTTTCCTTGGAGCGAGTAAGTCCTAATGGCTTTGAGTGTGTTGTTACAGAGGTTTACAAACCCATTTTGAACCAGGCTACTCAGGTGATTTTGATCTTCTTTTGTGTTTCTGAAGCACAAGGACGGCTGATGTCTCTGACAGCTGCCTGCCCATGGAAAGGTAGCAGTTATCCATTCGTGCTCTTGCTGCTGTCACAGCTTCACTGATCTCCCTCAACATCCCCTTGGCATTTCCCATCCTGCTGGGTGCTTTGTAACACTTCCCTAGTGCTGGAATTGTGAAACCTGAACGGGGAAGCTGTAACAGGTAGGGATTTGGTGCAAGTATGAACTAATTTCCATGCACACTGGAGCCTCCTATCCTAAAACATGTCACCTGAGGAAAAATGAGATGGTAACTACTGCAGTCTATGAAGGAATTGTTGGAGTGCAAGGGGGGAAGACTTCAGAGGCCTTAGCACACATTTATATATCATTGTATTTCCAGCCTGGTGTTGTTACTGGTATTGGAGCTGGTGCCTTTGGTAGCCCAGTTTTGAGTCATCCTTGGTGCACTTGGCCACTGCCTCTGAGGAGCATCTTCCATTCTGGGTCTGGAATCAAGAAACTGAGGTCTCAACAAAAGAGCCATCCTGACCTGCTGTTGAACAGGTTTATTTAGAACGACTCTTATTTCCTGCTGCTGATGGGAAAGCAGACCCCATCCTGGTGTTATTTACATTTCTGAAGACATAATTATGACACAAACAATAGGGGGATTGGGGTGAGAGGGAGAAAGTAGCCGTATGAGATCACTGGGCTAATAACTTACTCCTTTAAAAACATTTACAGTTGTAACTGGAGCCACGGTGGGTTCAGAGCCACGGGACGGCACCCAGCAGGGCCTTGAGTTGGAAGTGACAGCCCAATCTGATGCACAGGGATCTCCTTGAGCTCTGCCAGAGCTGAAACTTCAGTTTGAACTCCTCAAGGCTGAGCAGTAACCATGGCAGAGCTTTTCAGAGTTCGTTCTGCTGCCAGGGCTCTGTGTCAGGGAGCCAGGCAGCAGCAGCCCAGGGCAGTGTTTCCAATGAATGGGAGACGTGTGGATTCGTGTCTCACCTCACCCTGATCCTTGTGTGTGTGGTTGTGCCATCAGCATCAATTTAGAGGATGCTGTAATCAATTTACTAAGTTGCCTAAAGGTGCCTTTTGGTGGGCTCATATTTATTAATCAGGCCCTCAAACAGAATGATGACTTGGCAGAAATTTTGCTACACTTTGTGATTTGAAACCTTAATTAGTAGACAGAATGTCCCCAGGATTACAAGTGTATTGGTTGTTTTAGTCTCTGTGTGTAAAGCAGCCTGAGGTTAAACCACAGGGGTGGGTTTTTTTCTGATTCAGTACAGAGCAGTATTTCAAGAGGGGAGTTAAATTTTAAAGACTGGAGTAAATTAAATTAAGTAGTGCATCAGCACTGCATTCCTTTGATCACATCTGAGGAGTGTATGCATCAGTTTCCAGCTGCTCACATCTGGGAGTGTCTTCACTGCTGTGAAGGGCTCACTGTACAGTTTGGTCCATGAGCTCTGAATTATTCTAGACAGAAAGAGGAGGAAAAGAGAATTACCAGAAAACTTCATAAGCGCACACAGAAATTTTTTCATCCCTTGGAGGCTTTTCCTGGCTGACCTTATTTGTGGAAAGGTAACCAAGAGAGATGCTGGAATGCCATGCTCTCCTAGCTGAATCCATAGGGGTGATTTGTGTAGAGTTCTGATCTTCCCCCTCTTCCCCAGCCCCTCTTTTGTTCAGTGTGCACACTGATCTCTCCACACCCCTTTAGACTGTGCTGGCAGGATTGGACAGGCTTAATTTCTGTGGGACAGGGCAGTAAAATGAGATTGCTTCTCACAGGACAACTGGTCATTGTACAAGTGAAGGTGTTCCCAAGAATGGAAGGTTTGCTGGCTCTCAGGCCCCCAGGGCTGGCAAGATTTAGAGCATAATTCAAGTTCCAGCTGACTGTTTTCAGGAATGAGGGATACAGAAAACAGTAAAACTTCCTCTGCTGTCCAGTGCAGGGAAAACCTGACATGTCCCAGGGACCTAGAGGCAGGTTCTGCTGCTGGAGGAAGACTTTTGTCTGCCTTTAGCCTGGCCTAGACACTCAGGCACTCTATTTCATACAGCTTTGCAAGGCTGCTTTGGGTTGCTGCAAGCCTGTTCCCAGACATCCACATGCAGCTTCACAGCACTTGTGGTCTGTGTTCAAGCTAACAGGGTTTTAGGTACTTGACAATATTAATTGGGAGTTTTTTTCCCCTTAAATTGCAGCAAGCACCTTTTTCATGGACAGTGGTGGGAGCTGGCATGGCTGAAGGAGAGCAGTGCAGGAGGAGGGAGTTATGTGCAGGATTGAGCAGGGAATGGTACTCACCAGAGCGTGGGGAGAGGGAAAAGGGAGAAGTATTTACATGAGCTTAGCCAGGGTGCTGGGAAAGCCTTCTAGCCGACTGCTGTCAGTGTCCTGAGGCCTGTCAAGGAAAAGGACAGGAATGACGTGATTGGGATCAAGAGAGAAATTCTCTTTTCTGCTACTACTTTACTGGATTACAAGGTTGAAAAGACAGCAGAGTGATGTGCTGCTCTGTGTGGTGCAGGCTGGCTCAAGACAGGCTGTTCTTAGCTGCACCCTGCTTGGGGTCAGCCTTATTCTTTCCCTGACTGTACCTGAAATGACACTTAATTCAGTAGGTTCACATCTGGAAGGCAGCCAGCAGTCAGGACCTGGGCGTGTTGCTGCAGTGAGCAGAGAATGAACTGATTCCCACCCACCTCTGGTTCTGCAGGACGGCTCCCAGGAAGTCCCTCAGTACCATCTGCTGGCGGTACTGGCTGTCCATCAGGATGCTGCCAGACTGGCGCCTGGTCAGGAATTCCTGCACCCCCTCCCCTGGGCTGCTCTTGCTGCTTCTGTTAGGTGAAGATGAGAAACATCTTTGTTTCTGAGATGCTTTTTTGTCCCTCACTCAAAGTCTGGCTCAGGCTGAGCAGCACAGAAAGGGAGCCTGCTGGGACTGAGCCTAGGGCCATTCTGCTTCATTCCAGCAAGGAATTGGTTGCTGTATTTGCTCCTTTGGTAGAAGATGGGTTTGGGTTGGCTTTTATCTGACCAGTTGGTCTTGCTTAGAGGCAGTCAGTGATCTAACTAGCCAAGGGTAATGGAGAAGCTGCTTTCTGTCTTCAAACCAGGCCAGGGATAACTGTTCCCTACCAGTGAAGGATCATTGCAAGTATTATCTGCAAATATTATTGCTTGTTGGTATTGGGGCAGAACTCTCAGCTGATCTGATGCTTACAGCCTTGGAGGAAAGGATTAATTAGGCTGCTTAATGATAGCTGTGATTAGGGGGATCGAAGACTGCAGGGATGCAGGATGCCCTTCGGGATGTGGAGCAGCAGGAGAGATTTTCTGTTGCAGTGAAGAGGCAGCTATTTCTGCCAGGTGCATGGAAGGCACTGCCCAGGGTAATAAGCAAACTCAGCCCTAGGACAGCAGGGTGCTGGGGCTTACCCAAGCCTCTTGCCAATGATGGTCTGAAGGAATTTTCGGGCTGAAATCTGCCCCAGGAATTTCCGGTAGTTGTCAGTGAATATGGCATCAGCGTGGCGCTGCATCCTGGGGAAAGGAAGCACAGCGTGCTCTCTGAGCCATCAGTGAGCCCTCAGGTGAGAAACAACAGATCACAGGTGAAACGGTGCTGGTATCAGGGCAGGTAACCACAGCAAACACCTTGTAGGGTCGGACTGCATTAGTGTTGGAGGGTAAAAGGGTTTGAGGGAGCTCAGTCCTGGCACGGAGGCAGCAGGCAAAACAAAATGTCCAGGGCAGAGCTGGGCTGGGACATTCCTGTGCTCTGCAGCAGCACTGTCACCTCCTGGGAGGGCTGTGTCTGGGACAGGGTGACAGGAGCCTCCAGCAGATCTCTAGCCTGTGGTTAGACCCCAGCTCCAGAAAGTCTATAGGGAAGGGAAGCACAAAGCACTCGGCCGGTCCCACTGTTGTAAGGACGAGTCCTCTGTGCTTCAGACAGAAATAATCATCCTCTGTCTCCAGGCAGAGGTGGAAAGGAGAGGCTCTAGCATCCCTGCAGGTAGATTCCCAGAGCTCAGTGGAAAATTCTGTTCCCTGCAGGAGCCCTGGGCCTACAAGCCTGCTGCTGTCAGTGTGTCCTTGCTGGTGGGGGACAGCAGGACGTGGCCCTGGACATGGATGATGGTTTGGGACTAACTGAGCTGCTGGTCTGCTCCTGGGCTGGGGGGAGACTGCAGCGCACTCTGCAGCAGCAGGGCTGGTGGGTGAGGCACAAACCTTTTCTCAGCGGGGTCTGTTAACAACCCCTGCTCCTGCTGCTCCTCTGCCAGGGGGTTATGGCTCTGCAATGAGCTGCTGTGCTGCAGCTGGAAGCTCATGGCCTTGCCAGCAGCCGGCCCTGGGCTGTACCTGCAAGACAAACCCCAGGCACACTGTGAGATGTGCTCAGATGCCAGCTGGAGTTCAGTCTTCCTAACCATTATTCCCTATTTTGTTGCTTTTTCTCTCTTCATTTGTCATCCCATCTTAGCAGTAACACAAGTATTGTCTGTCACTCTCTCCAGCTAGAAACTGCCCTGAAGCTCTTCCAACAGTGAAAACATGGTTGATAGAGCTGCCTCAAACACACATCCCCCTCACTGAGCTCCCAGCATCCTTGAGCAAAATCCCAGTGTTTCTGGTATCGTTGTGCCATGGCTTTGGCACAAGGCTAAAGCATTTTCTATGGGACATTGCAAATCCACATTAGAGAAGCCAATGCTCAGTTTTGGGCTGCTGTCGATTTGTAGCGGTACAAAGCAATATTCCACCTTCAAAGAGCCAACAAGGAAATACTTGAAATATTAATGGGTATCTGTAGATTTCATGTACTAGAATATCTGCGGTTCTGACTTCAGTGCAGGTGCCCTGCAGCCACAAATTTTAATCAGTGTTTGAGCTGGAGGTGCTGCCTGCTCTGGAGATTGCCAGATTTCCCTTTATAGAACCCAGCATTCAATTCTAAACCCAACTGTTTGGGCTGAAATATTCCATCAGGTGCCCACCTTCTTTGGAAATCACCCCTAGGCCAGCAGTGTACCCAAAAAATTAAGACAGGGCAAAGAAATAGGCCTAGCAACACATTTCGAGTTCATCTGGGTTTCAGAAGTGCTGGCAACTTGAGTTTGGCACCTGCTTGTTTTGCACAAGGTCAGAGATGAGGCAGAGTGTGCATAAAGCACTCAGCACTTACCTGAGAGCTGGGTAGAGAGGAGAGGAGATGGAGCATGTGACTAAATGCAGGAACAGGAGCAGGGTGGCCTTATCCAGCATCTTCCACCCCTCGGAGTCACCTAAAAGGCAGAGCAGCCTGAGTCAGGGCAGAGAGACGTTCTGGGCCAGGAGGGGAGGCCAAGTGCCACCTCTGTGTTCTCAGTCCCCCTGCTCATTTCTCAGCACAAAGGGACTGGAAATGTGCCTCTGTGGTTGTGGTGATTCCTGAGAGATGCCTTGGTGTGGCAAAGTCTTCCCCAGGGAGTGCAGTTCCTGGGGCAGAGGCTGTGTGTGACCCCTTGGGCTGGGAGGCAGGGCCGGTCAGGGTTTAATGCTGTGGGACCCCCCCGCGGACCTGTCCCAGTGCTGTGGTTGGAGGAGAGCTCTCTCTCGGGCTGGTGTGAGCCCCAGGGACCCCTGCACAGGCTCTGAAAGCACCTGGCTGGGGGCAGCAGTTGACAGGGATGAGAAAGGAACCTCGCTGCCCTCCCAGGACCATCTGCACCCAGCCCTGGGACCTCTCCTGCCCCGCTCTCCCGGGACGTGCCTGCTCCCCTGGCTGTGCCTGCAAGGCACAGGGCTGTGCCTCTTCTTTGGCTGGGCTGCCCCACTGGCTGTCCAGGGACCGGGGGAAACGGGGAAATCCAAATAAAATTCCTGGGCAGAGGTGTAATACTGGCACAGAGGTGAACGGGATATGGGATCTCATATGATCCCATATGATATGGGTGAATGGGATCTCCCTGGGAGAGCCATTCATTGAAGGCGAGTGCTGAGCTTGGTTTACCAAACAAAACACAGACTGTTCCTTCAGTGGAGGGAGGGTGGAGATGGGACTGGACCGAAATATGTCCCTTTGGAAGGGCTGAACTGCTGCTGTGTGCAGAGCAGCCCCACCTGCCCTGAGCAGCGGCTTTGGTGCGAGGTGAGCTGGGCTGAGCCCTGTGTGCAGCCCTGGCTGCGGAGCTTCGAGTCCTGGGCTTGGCTGAAGAGCTGGGGATGACTCAGGACAGAGCCGCCCGAGGTCACACACCCTCGGGAGCTGAACGCCGAGCTTTTGTCCTTGGAAGCGAGCAACAGTAGGAAAGTATTTCAGTGAGTGCTGCTCTTCCTGAGTTTCCACTGAAAGCGACTGATCTTTTGCTCAAAGAAGATTCTTTAAGAATATGGATAGAAACCTTTAAAATGCCAAGTTTCCCTGTTCCCTATCTTATTTTACACAAGAAAAGAGCAGCAAGATGTTTGATCTCCCTAAGAGGGGAAAAAAACACCCACCTCTTCCAAATGTATAACAATAGTTTATTGTAAAGGGAGCAGCTTCCAGACGGAAAGGGTTTGGTTGGACTTCTGATTGCTCAAGTGAACTTTCAAGCAGTGGGTTTTACTGATGGGAGGGGGCAGGGGGGCTTTCTGATGGAAAACATCATCAGTGAGCTCTTTTTTCTGCTTGGACAGAGCAGATCAGCAGAGAGAGGGAGGCTGATTAAGGACCTGTGGTCTTGCAAGCGGGTCTGATGTTGACACCAGGGAAGTTAAGAACAGAATTAGTGACAGTGTCAGAAGTGCACGGACAGACATGGGAAAAGGTGTCACTCTGAGAAATGGGGTTTCTAATCACAAAATCCTTCTCAGCCCAGTCTGTTTCCAGTTACTTGTGCTCCCAGGTGGGACCAGCAGCTTCCCCAGCAGGTCCCCTGGGAGCACCACAGCAGCTCCTGGCTCCTGCAGAGCTTCTTGTGCCCATTGGTGGCATCTCCTGCCTCCTGCTCTATTAGAGAATCATTTTGGCCCCTCAGAGAGCCAAAGAATGCTTAAAGGAAGGGGAAAAAAGGGACTTTGGTAGATGTACAGGAATTCTGCTTTTAGAACAACTCCCCTGCTTCCCTTTCTTTTTTCCTTCTTCATTTGAACTTGGAAAAACATGCTTCTTCTGTGCCTCTTCCCTAAATATCTTCAGGAAAATCCCAAGTCAGATCTTCCTAGATAGAGGAAATTATCTAAGGCATCTGTCAGTGGGTACCAGCAGCCTGTGGCAACAGCCTCTATAGGAAGTGCCAACCAGGAGATTTAATCAGTACTAGAGAAGCTTCTATGTGAGATGAGAAGTTAAGTGCCAATGTAAATGAAAAACTAGCCCAACGCTGGCTGCTTCCCTTTCCTCTTCCTAGGATACAGCCCTGATTACCACTTTCTTTCTGTCTCTGGCTTCTCTTCTTTGAATGTTGGGTTTTTCTCTAGAATTGCTTTATGAACATTTGAGATCCTTTTTTCATTTCTCTACTATTAGTTTCTTTGCAATTATTTTTTTATTTGTTTCTGGCTTTATCCTTCTTCCCCTGTCCAGCTTTGTCTTCTCCCCCTTAGCTACAGCCTGCTTCCAGATTTTTGGGTATGTCTGTTCTCCCTTTTTCCCTCAGGAATAAATCAGAAATGAAAGTCCTACATCCCTTCCCAGATGTGTCTGCTATTTCAAAGGAGAAGCTGGGAAATTGAAGTGTCACCCCGTGTGCAGGCAGCTTGACAGCTCTGCAAAACACTGTCACCTTCGAAATTCTCCTGAGGTGAGGGACACCTTCACTTTCCATTCTGGCAGCATGTGAAAAAATGATTAATAAATAAATCCCCCTTAAGATGAAGAGCTTTTAGCACCATTCCAGCAGATGAAGCGTAATAGCTTCGTTCCATCCTGTGCAGTGGGAACAGCAGCATTGTGACAGAGATGTTGGAGAGCTGGGTAACTACCTCTTGCCATTTCTGAAACCTCAACCTGAGCAGTCTTAAAAATACCTCTGTGTAGATGAAATGAAGCTTTTGCCATGCCTGCTGTTTTTTAAAAGCTGAAACTTTTATACCCTGAAATGCTGCATTAGAAAAGCAGAAATCCTTTAAAGTGCCTCCCTCTGCCTCATCGTGGCTGGCTTTGCATTACCTGTAACACACTGTTGTGTTTCTCCTCACACTTTGGTTTGGCTCAAACAGTTTCAGTGCTGGGTGAGTAAAACACCGTTCATTTGCCAGAGTAAAAGGAACTCACATCAACATAGCAAAAGAGAAAAACTGTGCTACAGCTGGTAAACAACTAACACGTTTTATAAAACTCATTTATAGTATCATTCCATTGGTTTGCATTTATGATGTAGTTCAATAACTGTTTAGTTCTGTAACTTGGTACAAAAACATATTGGTACAAATCTTGGTACAAAGGCTGTTGTACCTGGCAAAGCTAATTCCTGATGCCAGCTTTGATTGCATTTCTGTGGAATTTAATTATTTCCAACTTCCAAATAGACATTATTCTGTTAAATGCACAGAGAGAGGCTCCAACTTACCCTTCCTGGAGAAAACAAGCGCTTCCTAGATCAGCTCCTGCCCAGGTGTTCCTTCCCCTGTTGCAAATCCAACTTCTCCCCTGGCGCTGCCTGTGTGAGGCCGCCGGCTCCGTGCCCCGCGGTGCCGGGCAGGGAGGGCACTCCCGGATCGCCCCCGGTGTCCTCTGGCTGCCAGGGAGGTGCATCTCCACCTTTTATACCTGAGCTCCCTCAGGAGTCCTGTGGGCTTCCACGCGTCAGAGAATCAATTATCCTGAATTTCAAAGGCTGTGTTTGCATCCTCTTTTCGCGTGTGTGTGCACGGGGAGGTGGCGGGGAGGGGGCTTTGCCCATAGCCCAGGGTCATTTGCTCACTTTCTCTTTATCCCTCAAAGAGTGAACAGCAAATAACAGCAATAGTCTGGCTGAGTGAATGACAAATTCACTTCACAGGGTAAACTTCGCTTTTCCTCCGCAATTGCGTTTTTTCCTTCTACTCCACAATGAGAGTGAGTTAACCATTAGTACTTTCTCACACTGCCTGAACAAGAGGGTTGATCTTTTTGCTATTTTATTTTTCTTTGATTAGCAGCCTTTTTCTCCTTCTCCTTTGTTACTCACACCTGCATTAGGGGGGCAGTTCATGCTTCAGTCCCTCGCAAACATCACAGCTTCACACCAAGCCCACAAAGCAGCTGGAGAGCCCTGCTCCATTCATGTGCTCTGGAAAAGGACAGGGGTCTTCCCTGGGGTGCTGCGTGCACCGGCAGCTGTGCTCCTTCCTGGAACAAGGTTTATGAAAGCCCCATTAAAATGAACACAGAGAAGAAGACCAGGACACTTCAGAGGAGTTCAAAATGAGGTGCCAGCATGAGCTCCACCTGCCAGATTTTTCATACTGACTTGACAATGCCCAGAATTGATGGGGACCCAGACCGTCCTGTCTCAGGGCTTGCATGACTCGATGATGGGAAGAAGTTTCAGCAGGTGAGATGACTCAGGTCTGCCTGCTGCCAAATACCTTCACCTGCAGCACACAGCACCACAGCTGTTGGTGGCAGAGAGGGAGTGTAGGGAGGATGGTGCAGCTGGTGTGCACATGGATGCCTGTGTGTGCAGGGGGTCAGAAGCGTCCAGTGATGGTCTAACTCTGCTATTGCCTCTCATTGCTTCTCACAAATCAGGCAGGTATATCATCCATGTCATCCACGGGAGATGGGGATTTCTGGGTAGCACAGAGCAGGTTTTCCAAAATCCTTTTCCTGGTGCACACAGCTGCATGTGGTCCCTGAAAACTGGAAGGGGATTCTTGTTAGCTTTTTTTCAATCTGTTCGTGTTCTCTCGTGTGTGTGAGACCAGTTGCACTAATTTTTCAGCATGACTTATTTTTCTTCCACTGTCTTGGTGGTGCACTGGCTGAACAGATGAATCAGATCATGTTGTTAAACCAGGCAGGAACCAACGCTATTTCAAGGTATTATCTTATAGCCTGGTCTTGAGCTGATTCTCCATCCTGCTGGCCCCATGCCTTACAAAGAGCTGCTGTATGATACCAGGCAATATTTCTCAGGTCAAGGAGAATCCATCTATAACTGACTTGTTTATAGCTGCCTGCTGCCTGGCTTGAGTTAGGAGGGCTGTGATCCATATTCTTGTCTCAAGTGAGCTGCTGTCACAGAAGGCTCCAAAAAGCTCCATCATCCCAGGGGTTTCCTTGTGCTCCCTGGGTTGGGTTCCTGTCGTGCACAGCTGGAACCCAGCAAGACCCACAACAGTGGCTTTGGTTTAATTGCAGGAGGCAGCAGAAATTTCTAAAAACCCTCCGGGCTCTGTTGGGTGTATTCAGCTTAGGAGTTCTGCAATAGCATAAATAGAGCAGTTTTTCTGTCCCTGGGATTTCCTGTCCCAGCTTCAATCGAAACCTTCCTGTCTTCCCAGGACCTAGAAGGGTCATTTTTGTGGCTCCTCCACCAGGCTCCATAGGCTCTCCCTCTGGCTCATGCAGCTGCTTCTGCAGCAGAAACGTCTGATCCCCACTGCTGCCTGGATGAAGATGCTATGGACTCTGACAGGATCCAGAGTTGTTTGAAGCCAGTTTTGCATCCCTCCCTGTTGGAGTTGCAGTGTGTATTTGAGCTGGCAGCTGCAGGCTCTGTTCTCATGGTCATTTTTTCAGTAGCACTGTCACACACGTTGAGCTGGTGCTCCAAGGGAGCTCTGCTGCAGTTCTGAGCTACCCACAGCCCCAGAGCTGCCCCCAGCACTATCAGTGGCATTCAAAGTCTAAACACACTGGCTGTGTGACAACACTCCTCACAGGAACTTCACTTCAGGGTTAGTATCAATAACAATTTGGGACAACAGATGACAAACTTGATTTGCAAAATGAACAGCTTTTTCTCTTTGGAGTATCTCTTGGTTTGTCCTTAAAACCTTCCCAGTTTCTCCCCATCTCTCCTCCCTACCACAGCAAGTGCTGTCAGCATCCACTGGCTCCCAAACCAGAGGTTTCTAACACTCATTACCTCCCACAGATCTTCATGTTAGCAATGAGCAGTGGGTAACTCTCTATTTGCTCTTTAAACCCAAGCCTACACCAGTGTAAGCTTGATGAATCTACAGCCAGGTCCGAGCTGCCATGGGTATCTTCAGCATCTGGAACTGCTGGATTTCAGCGTCACATCCAAGCAGGCCTACCCTCCCCACAGCCCTTGGGTGAAGCACATGCCAGCTGCTCTTACTTCAGTGTTTCAATGACAAAGGACACAGAGTTAGGATCCTGAAAGAATTTCCCAGGTATTGATTTCCTCTTAGTTTTTCCTCTCCCAGTCTCCACGCCATGCTTTAAAAAATCGCCCCTGTCTATTCCAGGTGCACAACATAACAGCCTCAGATAAGCTGAGCAGAGTGTGAAATGGTCCTGCTCACCTTGTGGGGTTGAAACAAGTGACAGTCAGAAGTAACTCATCAAATGGCAAAAAACCAGCTATCAAAAGCTTTCCTGCACGTCTCCAAAATGTCACACGGGGTGGCTTCTCCAACCTTTACCACTTCCAAGAGAGCCCTGGGGACACAGCTGTTCCCTCTGGTTTGCTTTTACTTGAGTGAGAGGTGGGGTGGTGACTAACTCGTGGCAAATGCCCTAATGGGGAATTAAACAGAACTGCCTAAGACTAAAAGTTATGGTTTTTTACCTGGGTTTGCCATCACAGAGGCAGGATGGAACCCATTTTGGTTTAAGTGACTTATCCCAAGTGGCGGAACTCAGGCACACTATAATAAATTCATAATCATTTAATTGCAGCGTTCATTACTGCTGTGTTCACAGTAACTTTCATTTCTAAGTTCTTTGTAAAAATCCAGTCATTTCTGTGGAAGGCAAGAGAACTAAAATGAGATGAGAAAGACAAGATTTAGCTTGTGCTGCCAGTTCCTTCTAGGGAAGAAGCAAAAAACCAAAACTTCAACCCTGCAGGTGTGGTGAGACATGCCATTAGAAAATCATATGAGACTTAGTTTCTTCTTCTTGGAAGGATAAAGTGCTGAGACTTAGATCTTCAGATCCTCCAGACTCAACCCTTTGAACATCAATAGATTTCCTGAGGAGAATTTTCCCTTGAGGAATTCAAATTGGTAGGAAGCCAAACACAAACATTTATCAAAATCATCTCAAGGAAGGAGACACTCTGGATGAGAGCACTGTTTGCACTCTGAGAATGAGTCTGAAGCAGGGGATCAGATTAAAAATAGACAAAATAAATCAGAAATTCAGAATGTGCGAGAAGTGCTGTCGGAAAGGACTGTCTCATGGTGTTAAAAGCCTGCTTGAAAAGCCTACTTAATCTTCAAACATTAACTATCCCTGAGCCTGGACAATAGAGCAAATGGCAGCAGCCTGTGAGATGTGCATCTGTCAGGAGGCCCGATGGGCTCTGCAGGTGGGAGCCATTTATAGAGCCAGTACCTGTCTGGCTCTGTTTATTTCCCAGCAGAGCTCTGGAGCATTTCAGCATTGCCCAAGTGAAGTGCCAAGAGTTTCAGCCAGGCATCAGCACTATACACTCATCTGTAGGCTTGAGAGTTACTGATTCCTGAATTTCTGGCTCTCCAAATACCATCTCCCTCCTCCTCCAGCCCTGGCAGACAGAGCAGAGATGCCAGCAGTGAATGTCAGTAATTAAGAAGCTCATCTTTGGTCTTACCACTCTCATTTGAGTTTGGAAAGGAGCCTCGGCTAGAAGGTTACACAGCACATTACAGCCAGAATCAGTGAAGGGAGAGACAGCTTCAATCCTTTGAAAAGCCTCTGATAGAAACCAGAATGTGAGTGAGATGTTACTGGTATCGAGAAGGCAAAATGTGGTTTATGGAGAGGGGATGAGGAAGGCTGTGTTTCCAGAAAGGGATGAGAAATGAGAGCAGTTGTGAGTAATTTTTTTCCTGGCTGAATACGAATGTGCAGCCTGAGGATGTTGGACCTTGGAGCACAAGGATCACACATACAGTGAGTGGTAATAGAGAGGCCTCACTGCAAAGACACGCAGGAAATACCGCAGTGCAAACCAAAGAAGAAATGCAGAAAGGACCAAAAAAGCCAAGGATTATTTGGATTTGGAGAAAGACTTCTAGCCTGAGCACTGCTCCTGCTTAGAACTGAATGCTGACAAAATTGCCATGTCCACTTGTTGAATCAATTTTATCTTTGAAACCCCCTTGCATCTGGTAGGCTTTGGAAAAACCTTCCCTTTTTTTTTTAATAAGCAGCTTCCTTTTTTGTCGTTTCACAGTCAGGTGCAAGGAGTGGGTCGGTGTGGTGCTGGTGGAAGATGGGGAGCCACAGTGGGCTCATGGCACCCCCTGCTTGTGGCTCCCAGGCCGGGGCACTCCTGACCTGGCCTGGAGGGTTTGGCCTTGGGGTGAAATAGCAGGGGAGAGAAGAGGCAGGAGCTGCCTAAAAACTGCACATTTCACCCACCTAATTCTGCGTGGAGTGAGTAGTGCCCTTTCTGTTGGGGAGAGAAGAAAAAGAATAAAATATACAGTAATGAGTGTCTTTTCCCCTTTGCCTGCAAAGTCCATCTGTGAGGAGTGCGGCCTGTGAGGTGTGTGGACAGCAGCACCAGCACGGTCAGTGTACTGGTAGTACTGGAAAGAATTTAATCTGTCTGTTAATCCATTCTGATAAGATCCCTCCTGACATTTTCAAGAATTATTTCTTCCTCTTCAGTGGTTTTTTTCATCCTAAACATTCGGTGTTTGGGAGCTAAGAAGGTGAAAGGGCAGAATTTACTGCTTTCCTGAGCTCTGGTATTATCCCTTAGCCACTCATCAGGGGCAGGGAAAGCTCTATTTAAGTGTAATTTTTCTCTCAGGATTTTTATGCCCGAAGAGTTTCTATGTATAAGTGTTTCTGGCTTCTGCCACTCGTTCAGCAGTGTTCTCCAGTTGTCTGTAAAGTCTTCTGCACTAAAAAACAGGAAAGATTTTTAATCCAATTGCTGAAAATCTTTGAAATTGTTATCATTAATATCCACTTAATTCAAATGCTTGGTAACAGCCTGGAAAATCCTTTTATTCCAAATGCCATACCTTGCTTCCTCAGTAGATAAGTAACTGATTAGGTTTTCCCCAACGTATTTAGGCTCTCTGGTAATAAAGCTCTGCAGCAAACCATCCTGGCACTTCTGATAGTTTAGGGTTTGGAAAAGGGCAAAGCAAATCAGATTCTTTAAATACCACAAACGAGGAAAAAGGAGCCCAAGCCATTTTTCCCTTTGTAGGTAATCTTATCGAGACATCTCCAATTCAGAGCTGGAAACCAGACGGGACATTAAAAATAAAGTCCCTGTCTAAAGCAAAGCCAGAAGCTCATCTTATTTGTTGCTGCCAGAGTATGTCAAGGGAGCAGATGAAAACCTTGTGGATAAAGAGAAACCCACCAGGACTGAAACCCACCCAGAACTGATTGTGGGATTAAAACACTCACAGGGATTTAGGGGGTGAGTACTTGAACCCTGAGGTGTAAAGGCCTGGGGTGCTTCTGTCATGAGCACCCAGCCAGGATGAGAGGAGACAGCCTTAAGCTGCACCTAGGGAGGTTTAGGCTGCACGTTAGGAGGAATTTCTTCAAAGAAAGGGTGTGGAGACATTGGAATGTGCAGCCCAGGGGTGTGGTGGACACACCACCCCTAGAGGTGTTTGAGGAAAGGCTGGACATGGTGCTTAGTGCTGTGGTCCGGTTGATACGGTGGTGTTGGGTCGCGGGTTGGACTCCAAGGTCTTTTCCAACCTCATTGATTCGGTGATTCTGTGACCCACCGGGGGGGTCGACACCCACAGGCTCCACCGCCCACAGCGCATGGAGCTGAGCAGCCCCAGGGGTTTTTGGGAGGAACACGGCGCTGGAGCCCCCAACCCCCCAATCCCCCA